>RDPX01000306.1:639719-672842 GCA_003991215.1 Morbakka virulenta
TATATATATATATATGTAATGTATGTATGTAAGAAGCACTATTTCAAATCCATATTACCTTAGAGAGGAACAATGACACCTTCAAAAGTTACTTTTATCCAATGAATAACATGCTAAGAGTGCCCAAAGAGGCTTACAAAAATAATAAATGGATACAAAATCTCAAATGTCTGAAATGTCGAAAGAGAAAACAACTGTACCTTGTCACTGTAGTATTCTTAGCATTAAAAGTGGGGATGGAAAGCGTATCTCTACTTATGCATTGTAGATAAAGCCCAAAACTCCTAACATGATAAAAATCCTTTATCTATGGCTTTCACTAATTACAGAGCACTGAATCCAAAAAGTGAAGAATTTTCAAAAATACAACTATGTGTTTCATATATTTGTATTTTTGAAAATTCTGCACTTCATGGATTCAGTAATATAATACAGGCTTTAATCCTATTTGAAACTTTTCTCGATCTTCAGTAATGAATAGAATTAGTGATACATGGTACAAAGGTACTCTATCATTAAAATTACTCTTCATTTTGAAGCTTGATATGGTTTCAAATTGCAAAATAAAAAGAGCATAAAGACAATGAAAGAGATCCATTAATAGTTGTAATTAATATTAAAGTGAGTATCCTGGTAAAATATTCAGAAATGAATAGTGATGGTATAAGAAAGGTTTTTCTAGGGCAAAACTACATGTTTTCTCTTCTTACAGGATGGGAGTACTCTTATTCACTTGGCATCAAAGTGCGGACATCCAGAGGTTGCCCTATTGTATGTAAAGAGAGGAGTTCCACTTCAGATGCCCAATAAGGTACAAAGTTTGAGTTTTTACTTTTATTTCTTGCAGATATATGAAATGATGTAGTTTATATGGAATACTCTCATATAAAAGACTTTCTATTACTGGAGCCTCTCCTTAACGTGAATCATCCTTCTGGCACTGTAAGACTTTCCTAATAAATTCTCATTAGTACTTACTTACTTACTTAGTTAGTTGCATATCGAGTCCTCTAACATTCCCTTGATACAACTTCACTCCATTTTGCTCGGTCTTTGGCTTTACGTTCAATTGTCAGTAGAAGGATGCCAAGATCACATCGAATTTGGTCTGACCATTTCTTGTGTGGTCTTCCCCGTTTTCTTTTGCCTGGGAATTCTTCTTTTTATGATTTTCTCACATGGCTGAAATCATCACGTCTATTCACATGTCCATCTATTCTCATTAGTAACTTTCCATAATTCGAACCTTCATAACTGGAACAGCTCCTTAATTCGAACAATTTTTTCCTGTCCCATGGAGTATTTTTCTTTCTGTTACTCGAACATCATGGCATGTGTCGGAAACCTTACACAATTCGAATTGCAATGGAACGACACACTTCTATCAGGTTTCTATTAATTTTTTATTTTCGAGTTGACACAATTTTTGCTAAAAATTAACATCAAACACTGGTAGCATTTGTTTATGCTGTCAAACGTAGAACAAAAAATAAGTGGTAAAAACTAAAATAAAAGGCATGTAAAGAACGTGAAAAAGGACCTCTCCACAAGTGTGTCGCTTCCCTTTTCGGAGTACCAAAGAACACTCTATCGATTTTGAAAAAGGACAAGAAAAATATATTTCGAAAGCACCTCGCTTCCAAAAGGATCAAACCAGAGAGGTATGAGGCACTGAATAAAGCTGTTCAAAAATGGTTCCTCATTTTACGTGGTGAAAATGTGTCAATCAGTGGCCCCATGCTCAGAGAAAGCTCCGGAATTTGCTGAAGAATTAAATATTGAATATATTAGAGAATTCCAAGCATCTGAGGGCTGGCTAGATAAATGGACAAAGAGGTATAGTATACTTTTGTTCTCATTATATACGTTTGGCGAATTTGTTTTTGAGGAAATTTTATAAACTTTTCTTTCGCCTGAAAGAATATTAGACATTAAACTTTTATCAGTCTTTCCAGTCACTTTTATTTTGCAGGAATGGATATTTTCAACTTTCAATTTTTCTTTGCCCAGAGAACTTTGTAAGCTCAGAAAAAGAAATCATAATAGAACGTCCTATTTCTTTGCAATCCAAATACCGGTTTTAAAGCTCAGACTACATTAACAGAGAAAAAGTGTAAAATATTTTTATCTATTTTATAAATGGTGTATTGTAAAAAAAAAATTGTTGGGTAATAAAAATCTGTCACTGAAGAAATGGCAGCACCAGGGACCGAGACAAATTTATCAACCATTCTCTCGCGATATCCCCTGGAAAACATATTCAGTGCAGATGAATTTAAATTAGTCTACCAATGTTTACCTTACCAAACCTTGCACTTAAAGGGAGAAAAAAGGCTCTGGAAGGAAGCATAGCAAAGTTCGTCTGGCTAGCTCGGCCGCTGGAAAGAGAGAGACTTAAACTGTTTGACATCGGGAAGTCTGTAAAACCAAGATCTTTTAAAGGTGTAAAGACTCTGCCTTGTCGACACCGTGCTTAACGCAAAACCTGAATGTCCGGAGGGCTTTTTAAAGATTGTGTACATGAGTTTGATAAGAAGTTTGCTGCATCTAAGAAAAAGACAGCCTTAATCATCGATAACGTCACGGCTCACCAAGATGTGGAAAGTCTTAAGTGGATTAAATTGATTTTCCTACCTCCAAACACAACTTCTGGCATACAGCCAATGGATCAAGGTATTATTCGAGCTTTAATTGCTAAATATCGCTCACAAGCTGTTCGTAAACTTATTCTAGCGTTGGAAAAGAAAGAGCCGATACCAAAAATTTCTATTCTTTCAGAAAAGTACATCTTGAACAAAGCATGGGATGCTGTCTCCAACTACACATTCACCCACTGCTTAATAAAATAAGGCATTCCGAAAAAGATGCTAAAAAAGCGATTAATGACAAAGGCAATCCTTTTGAAGGATTAGAAGACGACGATGTAGAAGAAGATGAATTCCAGACTCTGGGTGCAGATCTTTCAGTTTTGAAAGATAGATTTGCTGATCAACTTAACAACGACATTACACTTGACAAATACATTGATATCGATGTCGGGGTCAATACAGCATAAGGAAAACTAACTTCTCCTTCTTTGTCTTTCAGCTATATCACGTTGGGGGTCATCACAACGGATCAGCCGCCTCCTTTTTTTTCCTGTTTGTCACATCAGCATCCCTCGCACCAACAGCCTCCATATCTCTGTCAATCACGCCCTTCCATCTTTTCCTCGGTCTGCCCTCTTCGCCTTCTGCCGGGTACGTCATAACTCAGTACCCTCCTTCCTACATAATCTGAATCACGCCTTGCTATGTGCCCGTACAAGTGAAGTCTTGACTCCTTCATCTTGTTTCTGAGTCTCCTCATATGGGGTGTTTTTTCGAATGTGGTCGTTAGGAATTCTGTCTGGTGGCGTCACACCTAGTGACCACCTCAACATAGGTACTTCAGCCACTTCTAGATCCGCTTCTTGTCTCTGTGTGGTAGCAATAGTTTCCAGATCATATAATAGAGCTGGGTGCACTGCCGTCTTGTAAACTTTTCTCTTCATCCGTGGTAATATTTTCCTATCGCAACATGCCCCTGTTACTTTCCTCTTTACTTCTCTATCATAGTTTCCTTTTGCTTGTAGAATTTACCCCAGGTACTATAATTCACTCATTTTAGGGATTTCCACCCCTCCCAGCTGTATTCTACCGTTCTGACTTCCGTTCAAAGCTAGGCACTCTGTTTTTGTAAGGAAAATTAACAAATGCAGAAATTATTGTTGGAGTCAACGAAACCAATCCCCAATCCAAAAACCGAAGAAGCAGGTTCGGAGAGGCTATGATGAGCTCATTAAAAGAATTGAATTCTTAAGTAGAAAAAGATGATCAATGTAACAAAAAGCAAGCTTTAGTTACAGATTTTATTCGATGCAATAGATAATTTAGTTGAGCATATAAATATGTTGTGTTTTGATACTTTTTTTTATTCCCTTATAGATTTAATTTCCAAAGCAGCATAATTTGAATATCTAAAATCATACTAAATTGGCTACACAGATAAAAAACGCAAACATAAATTACCCTTGTATTATTTGAAATTTCTATCATTCGAACGTTTTTTGATTCCCCATTCGTGTTCGAGCTATAGAAGGTCTGCTGTGGTATAATATAATAGAGTTAACTATAGTATAATATAGTGTAGTATAGTATGGAATACTTAAATATATTATATTTTGGAATATTTTATAATCTTCTTCTTTTCCTTCGGTTTTCTTCCAACTTTTAGTTGGGTCGGCCGCTTGGCATTTTTTCTTCCGCACGCTCCTAATGCTTGCATCGTCCTCCTCAGCGCCAACTGTTTTCGTATCAATCTGTACTATGTCCCTCCATCTCAACGTCTGGCACCCTCTACTTCTTTTACCAACTACCAGATGATGGTACACTTGCTTCACAATACTTTCCTTCTCTCTCCTCATCAGGTATCCAAACTAGCGGAGTCTAGTCTCTTTTGCTTTTCTTCCTACTTTGACTACTTTAACCTGCCTTCTCAAATCTGCACTTGTTCTGTACTCTCACAGAGATACTCTAGTCACCCATCGCACCATCCTCGTCTCTGTGGTTTCCAGCTTCCTTTCTTGTGCTTATATTATATTATATTATGATATAATACAGGAGACTAAAGTAATGTAATGTAGAAAATGATCACTTCTTTTAGCAAAGATCAAAAGAAATCTGCAAAGACAATTCCAATATTACTTTATCATGCTGATGTAGTACCTTATGAACATTTTTTAAACTTATCTTATTCTAGGTTATAGTATATTATACCATTTCACATTAATTTTTATGTAGGAAAGAACAGAATAGTATACTATGATATGAGACTATGATATATATATAGTTATATATATAGTTATATATATATATAGTTAGATAAATATAATAAAATACAGCAAGATACGGCTCAGTAGAGCACAAATTTACCTTATTTTAAATAAGAGTCTTTATGTCTTGGTGATAAAAAGCTGATCATTTACAGCACTTTAAATGAGGGCATCTTAATATGGTCCATGCTTATTTATACACGTCGATCATAGATGAAAATAGGCGTTTCTGCCGTAGAAAAGCGAAAATAGATGTCTAAGATAGATTAATTGAGCATAGAACTTCGAACAATGGAAATTTATCAAACTAATTAAATAAGCGCATGCGCTCAATAATTTTAGGACTTGTCAGCAGGTGATTGTTATTCGAGGCGTTTTCTTTTAAAAAAATTTTTTTTTTTCACTTAAAAATTAACTAAAATTACTGCAGTTGTGATGAATAGTTGCAGGTGTTACCAGGACAATACAAAAATGAAAATGAAAAGAGTTTAGTTGGCAAAATATACAGAGGTTTCTCCCAGACAGGTGCAAAATAACACTCCATGAAGAACAAGACAGATGTTATACTTGTGTTATATATACATATATATATATACATCCCATCAACAGATGAACAAATATAATTGTAGAGTGCTCAATATTTACTAAAATAGAGCCAATCTAAGTTAAAATTATATTTCAATATTTCTGATAAAAGTACATAACTCTGACTTTCTTGCTTACGCATTCATCAAATGTAAACATAAAAAACTGCTGAAAACACTTTTAGCAGTTTTTTATGTGTACATTTGATGAATGCGTAAGCAAGAAAGTCAAAGTTATGTACTTTTATCAGAAATATTGAAATATAATTTTAACTTATACAAATATATATTTATCTATATATACATATATATACATATATATATAGATATATATACAGATATATATACATATATATATATATATATATATATATATATATATATATATATATACACAACGGACAACCATGGCAAAAGAAGGGAGACAACACATTTGACGTTACTATGGGAAGTTACGACGGCGCCGAAACATGTGAGCTAGTCGGAAGCTTCCTACTTTCACAGCTACAACACCTGGACATCAACATAGGACTGTACCGTAATGACGGACTTGCGACTACGAGCGCAACCTGAAAACAGACAGAAATTATTAAAACAGAAATATGCCGTACATTTCACGACAACGGACTACGCATTACAATAGAGGCAAACAAACAGACCATCAACTTCCTCGACATCACCCTCAACCTACACAATGTCACCTACAAACCCTTTATGAAACATGACACTACACTCGTACCAGTACGTTCATCGAGAAAGCAACCACCCACCAGTAACTACTAAAAACATACCAGACGACATCAACAGACGACTCTCATTACTTTCATCCGACAAAACAGCCTTTAAACAAGCAGCACCTCCATACCAAAAAGCACTAGACGACAGTGGGTACAAATACGAACTACACTATGAACCGACCCCAAATACCAGACGAAGAAACAGAAAACGAAAAGACATACTTTGGTACAACCCCCCATACAGCAAAAATGTCAGCACCAATATCGGGCACAGATTCATCACCCTAATCGACAAACACTTCCCTAAAGACCACATACTACGAAAAATCTTTAACCGAAACACCATCAAAATTAGTTACAGCTGTATGAACAACACAAAACAAATCATCGACATCCACAACNCCGTAATGACGGACTTGCGACTACGAGCGCAACCTGAAAACAGACAGAAATTATTAAAACAGAAATATGCCGTACATTTCACGACAACGGACTACGCATTACAATAGAGGCAAACAAACAGACCATCAACTTCCTCGACATCACCCTCAACCTACACAATGTCACCTACAAACCCTTTATGAAACATGACACTACACTCGTACCAGTACGTTCATCGAGAAAGCAACCACCCACCAGTAACTACTAAAAACATACCAGACGACATCAACAGACGACTCTCATTACTTTCATCCGACAAAGCATCTTTCAAACAAGAAGCACCTTCATACCAAAAAGCACTAGACGACAGTGGGTACAAATACGAACTACACTATGAACCGACCCCAAATACCAGACGTAGAAACAGAAAACGAAACAATATACTTTGGTACAACCCGCCATACAGCAAAAACATCAGCACCAGTATCGGATACAGATTCTTCACCCTAATCGACAAACACTTCCCTAAAGACCACATACTACGCAAAATATTTAACCGAAACAACATCAAAATTAGTTACAGCTGTATGAACAACACAAAACAAATCATCGACATCCACAACAAGCGCATTCTTAACGCACAAAAGCCAAACGACACCGCTACAAACAGTACTAAGAACAAAAAAACATGCAACTGCCGAAAAAACAACACATGCCCACTTAACGGCAACTGTCTACAAAAATAGGTTGTCTACCAAGCAATCGTAATATGCAAAGACAACAACACCACTGAAACATACATAGGACTCACAGAAAACGAATTCAAAACCAGGTACAACAGTCACATCGCATCTTTTCGACACAAAAAATACAGAAACTCGACGGAACTCAGCAAGTTCATCTGGACATTAATAGACGGAAACATAGACCATACAATGTCTTGGAGAATCCTTCCAACAAACCGACTCTACAATAACACAAACAAAAGATGTAACCTCTGCATCAAAGAAAAATTCCTAATCATTTACCGACCACAATTAGCAACTTTGAACAAAAGAAACGAACTTGTATCTTCTTGCCGCCATAGAAAAAAGCTTTCGTTAATGAACACTTAAGCGTACCAACACCAGTTGTAAATAAGATATGTAAAGCGCTACTGGAATATTTTTATTTGTACATTTCCTGACGAGTGAGTAAAATCACGAAACAGGCTTGTCGAAATGGACAGTGTAGTTTTTGGATTCTTTCCAACTTTTTATATCTCTTTTTATATATTTATATATATATAAAAAGATATATATATATATTTATACATATTTGTCCGTAGCTACCTTCATGTATATCAAAAAGTTCTGTACGGAAAGATTTATGCTTTGTTATACCAAGACTCCAAACTTCACTTCTACATTTTTAAATATTAATTCTAAGTATCCTCAGTTGTTTATATAAAGGAAGGGAAAGCATATTTTGTCATTGTTTCTTGATCTTTGGTCAAGATCAGGTACAGTCTATTAATTCGGCTGATATGGTGTAGGGTTTAAGACCAATAATAGAAATATTATTTTGAAAGAAAGGCTGGCTTTAGGTCCAACACTAGAAACCTATCAAGGAGTACGTGCACACCAAGTGCAAAATTATTCAATTCTATTCACCCATGATATATGATAGTAAAAGATTCATTTGACTCTATAGTGAAACCTGATGGTTCTGATATTAATATCCATAATATTCACTGCATTGTTTGTCTTTCCTGTTGTAATATTATTGTGAAATTTTAAATGATCAACTTAAAGTTGTAACAATAAGAGAAAAGTACTGAACGACAGGTTTTATAGTTGTAAAAGCTAAGTTGTCAAGGGAAAAGTTACAAAACTGGTATATAAAAATACTAAATAATTAATGTAAATAGTTAAACATGAACATTTCAGGGAGTCTCTATGTCTCATTTTGAATTAGGATGGTGCAATTTGTTTGCATGAAGCCGCCAAACAAGGTCACGTGAGTGTTGTAAAGAGTTTATTACAAAAAGGAGCGTCAGTTAACATTCGTACCAAGGTAGGTAAAAAGAACGTCATCTTTTCGAAATAAACAAAATATTTGTTATTTTTCATGACCTTTTGTTAACAAAGTATTACATTCTGATTACAGGTAAAAGTTTACTTTTGTTCTTTTTTCTGTGTTAACTTCCCGCTTCATGAAATAGAAATATGCAGTGTTACCAGAAAGAGAGTTTTTTCTAGGATGGACAATGTGCAATGTGAAACCTTCAAATATTGATTAACTTCCTAAACATTCCACTGAAGTTTTGTTCTTAAAGACACCCTTTTTTCCCCTGGGCCCTACACCTAAATTCCTGTGGCTTTCATAGTAACTCATGGAAAAATTTTAGTAATAAGTGAAGAATAATTATCAAATGACATGCAGTTTTACTCTGAACACTGAAGGCAACCATTTGTTAAGTGTCAGAAAAATTATGTAGAATAATATATATTACAATAAGGATGATGAAAGAAGTGACTGAATATGAAAACTCTGAGTATCAATATCTAGGTAATGAAATAGCATAAATGCTAGTTGGATGATCAATTATACGTATAAGAAAATGCAATGGTGATTATGTTAGCAAAAAAAGAATGTTATTCCTTAACCAAAAACTTTGGCAGTCTATAACAATCCTCTTTTCTCTTTGTTTCGTCTAAGACTAAAACAACATAAATTCAATTGTTTGGATACCATAGTTAGGCAAGGAAGGCATCTGCAAGACGAATTTCTCACTATGTACGTGTGTGTGCGCGCGTATCTGTTGAGCTGTACGCATACGGTTTAACTACAGGCTCTAAAACTGGTTTTTAGAGACTTTAAAAAAACTAATCATTTATACACGTAACTTGATTCATTTACAATGTGTTGAATAGATGGCAAATTTATAAAAAGTCAAGTGTTTTGTGGCTCTTGATGGAAACGTAAGGCACAGCATAATACCAAGTGGAGAAAAACAGTATGTCTTCTTCTTGTTGATGATGCGAATTATAACAGGAAAGAGACCCAGGATAGTACAACATAAGAGCACTGGCCCTTCAATGAAATAGCTCTTCACAGGAGCAAGTAGCAAGGTTGGCCAACAGTGTTGCTTGTAGCCTGCTGATTCTTTTTTATTGCGTTGCAACCAAAGTCTTGATGTTTTCATCTGTTGAGCTTAGACTGTTTCTTGTTAAAAAATCTTCACTTAATTAAATAGAATAATATCATACATGTTATAAAATATTTTGTATCTACTTCATTGTGCCTAGACTAATGAAATATCATATCCACTTTTTTTTTCAGTAATGCAGATTTTACTATTCTGCAATATTAGCATACTGTTCTATTTTGTGAAAAATTTACATAATGTTATAAAACATAGAATTCACAAACTGAGGAGGAAATCATTTGTACACACGATAGACCGCTTCGTTACAGGTCAAAATGCATATTTTGATATTAATAGAATTCCATATCTTTGTATTGTAGGACGAATATACAGTTCTTCACACTGCAGTCCGCCATGGTAAGCATCTAGTAGTTCAAGTGTTGCTTGGATTTGGTGCTGACGTCAACTCCAAAGGAGGCAAAGTAAATGGCATTGTTTTCATTACTAATAATTTGTTAATTTATGCTCCTAGTTTAATTTATGCAACAGTGTATATGGTATCTTAGGTGCTAATGCTTTAGAATATTGTGTAAGGCAAAGAAACCCGTCAAAGACCTCAGTGATTGGAACAAATTCGAGCATAAAACTGGGGTTTTTTTATAATATGAAGGCTATTTGAATTGTAACTTGCACTGGAAGTTCAAGATTTTGTGAGTTTAATACAACCAGAAAAATCAATGGTTAACAGATAAAATTTTGTCGTGTAAAGCAAACGAAGTGGGAAATAAACATTATGTATTATGTCAAGTTAAAGCTTTCTCAAGAATAAAAAAGAAACCTATTCTACTTTATTTTCATTGATATCCATCCTTTGCCAAAACTAAAAAATCGCTCTTAAAAGAACCCTCAATTTGGTCGATAACTACTTTGCTGGCACTCAACTTTACCAAAGGTGCAATTATAAGATAGCTAAAAGTAAGTGTGATTTTTATTCAATAATTAAAAAAGAGACTATCGAGAAAGGCCAGCATTTTTTAAAAAATATTTTCAGTATTGAATGAAAACCACACTTACTTTCAGCTATCTTATAATTGCGCCTTTGTTCTGGTCGAATGTTATCGAAATAGTGGTCGAATGCTATCGAAATAGTGGTCGAATGCTATCGAAATAGTGGTCGAATGCTATCGAAATAGTGGTCGAATGCTATCGAAATAGTGGTCGAATGCTATCGAAATAGTGGTCGAATGCTATCGAAATAGTGGTCGAATGCTATCGAAATAGTGGTCGAATGCTATCGAAATAGCTATCAACCAAAATGAGCGTTGTTTTCTTAGCGATTTTTACTTCTGCTGATGTTACTGTACTATCAATTTGCATTTTTTGTATTTTTTAATGCAACTCCACATTAACCACTAGCTGGCATGTGGAGACTAACCAATTTTGTCAAATTAAATTTTACTATTATCTACTGGAAAAATTAAACGAAAAAAAAGAATGGTGTCATCTAGCTTGATGGTGAATCAATGAGGTCATCATAAAATAAAGTTTGCAAGAAGCTCCCCTTTTCCTTTTGTTCCATGGGTTTTAAAGGTTCAGATGTTGTCTTTATTAAATAAATTGAAAATTTTCAGCAGGAAAAGTTTCAATGATACTGATAGTCTGTTAACACATTGGCTTTTTTCTTTTTGCTTTTCTCTGCTTTTTTCTGGCCTATTTGCAAAGAATTAATTACTTCTAACGTTTGTATATCAATACAAGTGTACCTCCATGACAGAATTTACAGTTTTGTTGTGTATATGCCATTTGAGATCTCCTGCAGTTTTAATAGGGGTATCTGTGTATACTGTAATTTTTGAATTCATTATCCTGTATACTTATACATAATTAATCAATAAATCAATTAATAATCAATCAATCGATAAATCCTAATGCTTAGATGTATCAAAGCTTTATCGCACTTCCTCTTTTTAACGGTGCCAATTTTGCCCTATTTAGTTTTAAGACAGTTTAGAGGGGTATTTCTTTCAAAAACCAAAAAAAAAAAGGAAAAAAAGAAAATTACATGTTAACACTTAATGGTAAGATATTTCTGAACTGTGTAGTGTAAACTCTAAACTAACACAATCTAATCTTTGTTTTAATGCACTCTTAAGATTTATATCATTTGTATTAGTACATCCTGACAATGGCAAAGAACGTTTTTGCAAGAAAACGAAATAAAACAAGTCAAATTGTTTTGCCTCAATAAAAAAATGCTGTTTTGTGTTTTTTTTACAATACACACTGTATTCTCAGTTAAAATTTTAAAATTATTGCTGCCTTTTAGGATACGGTGTTTATTTCACTATTTTTCACCAAATTTCCCCATTTCAAAAAGAAAATAGATCAATAAGTAAATGGTAATTATGAGATACATGATGTTTGAATAAGACAATTCTATCTACTTAAACACGGTCTTAAAAATCTTGTGATGAGGTGGATATCGAGCACTCATTCTGCACTTTAAGGCCATTGCATACAACTAATTAATTCGTTTATGCATTGTGTAGTCTAACCATACAATAAACTGATTAATCAATGGCAAGTAATCTTTTGAATGCCTATTCCCTAAATAATAAGGTATTACTTGGAATGTTCAGAAAAGCAATGCCATAAAAAGGCATTAAAAATCCTTGACTATTGAGAATGATCGTATTTTGTATCTCTAACAAACCAATCGATGTCAACTCCCAAGTTAGTATGTAATCTAGTCAATAGACCCCATAGTTACATTGATTAGTAAAACGATAGCTATACAAACACCCTTAATTGACAAGAATTTGTTTTCCTTGTTTGCATTTAAAGCCAGTGAATAAATCGTTCTTCTTAAGAAATGACAAGAAATCAACTGGTTTAATTTTCAATTCCATTATTTAGATCATTGCTTTTTTAAATAATAAGTAATTATGAAAGGTAAAGTTGTTCATTAAAATCTTTTGAATAATGCAACCTGTCCTAATGTAAAAACAAGAAATAATTGAAAGATTTTATTGATGAGCATTTCTTATCAAGGACAAACACAACAAAATGACATTCTAGGTTAATTGATTGCTTTTTTTCACTCAAAAGTGTTTACCTTTAAGTTAAAAAAACCTACCTATTTCAACACATTAAAGAATAGAATACAAATAAAACACTTTAAATGTTATTGCAAAGCATTAAAGAGATGACATCCACAAGGAAATTAGATGATCGTTTTGGCAGAGTACGGTTATTGTTGTCACAAAACTCCTCGGTTTGAAAATGTTTTCAGAAAACAAGATTATTGAAAGACAGAGCACGACATGTTCCACAGATGTTTGTGAGTTTTTTCATGGTTGAATCCATATCCTCATGTCTAACTAATTTTAACTAAAAGAAAACATAAGATTCAGTTTCGAAAGGTGGATTTCTCTCTACTGTTTGGTGAATGAGAGGTGTGATGCATTAGTAGCGAATGGCAGGAAATGCAGGAATTGTAAAGAAGAAAATAAGGCATGCTTAGTGAGGTGTGAATGGGACAGAGATGAAGAACCAAAAGAACACTGAAGTGATTTCTAGATGTTCTCTATCGCTTCTCCTCTTACTCTCTATATGTCATTTTCTACTGTTTCCTAATATTAGTTACAATTTTGGAGGACCAAATCAATTCAATACGAAGAGTCCTTTTCATTCCAAAAAAAAAATTGTCATCGAACTAAATCATATGATGGAACATCTAATCATAATCTTTCAATGATAGCATCAAGATAGCATTATATTTTATTTCATTATACTATATAAAATTATATTATATTATATTATATTATATTATATTATATTATATTATATTATATTATATTATATTATATTATATTATATTATATTATATTATATTATATTATATTATATTATATTATATTATATTATATTATATTATATTATATTATATTATATTATATTATATTATATTATATTATATTATATTATATTATATTATATTATATTATATTATATTATATTATATTATATTATATTATATTATATTATATTATATTATATTATATTATATTATATTATATTATATTATATTATATTATATTATATTATATTATATTATATTATATTATATTATATTATATTATATTATATTATATTATATTATATTATATTATATTATATTATATTATATTATATTATATTATATTATATTATATTATATTATATTATATTATATTATATTATATTATATTATNTTTGTTTTGTAATATGAAATACGGTCGCAAAAAATATAAAGTGAAAGTAAATAGGGATAAGAAAAAAGAAAAAAGAAAAAAAAAAAAGAAGAAGAGAGAGAAGAAGAGAAGGGGAGAGAGAGAGAGAGAGAGAGAGAGAGAGAGAGAGAGAGAGAGAGAGAGAGAGAGAGAGAAAGGGGGGGGGGGAGTGTGTGTGTGTGTCATTCCTTGTATGTTAACCCTGGAGGATTTTCATGTAATTAAATTATTCTCTATTTTTACCTTCCAGTAACTCAGGAATGTATGAATTGAAGGTTGTATATATCTTTAGGGATGTGGAGAAGTGGGACACATTTGAGAAGAAAACCTGCAGTTTTCTTTAAGCTGAATCCGTCTATATTAATTAGTATTGATGGCTATACGTTGTAAACCAGCACAGCTTTGAGTACATGAATTTTGTAATACAGATTGGAACCAATTTTATAGTTCCATTGTACACAATGTCGCAGCTTCTACTTTCCAACTATTTGCTTTGCTGTGTCATACAAAAGAGAAGAAAAAGCAGAAAACAACGATGTTTCAAACCGAAAGCATCTAAAAAATTTTGTTGCTTCTACCTGTGAAAAAAAGTCAACTCACAAAAAATTTCATATCCTAATTTAACCCCTTACCAGGTCACAAATCATTCACCTTGCGACGATGGTAAAACCTGACAGCTGCATTCCATTCCAGACGATTTTTAATAGTCTCACTTCTTAACTTCTATCCAGGATTTTTACATTCTCATTTGTAATATCTGAATCCACACAATATTCTAGTTAAATTATATGTTAATATAAATTACTTTCAATCATTTCTTGTAGCAAGGCGAAACAGCACTTCACATGGCTGTTGAAGCTGGAAATTACAATTTAGTAAAGTTACTTATTGAAGAAAATGCAGACGTGCTAATCAGATCAAAGGTATTCCGCCTTTTAATGTAACCGACGTCATTGCTTTTGCGTAACCTTGTGTTTTGATGAAATCGTCGAGAAAAAATTTCACTCCTTCATCATTGTTTCCCTCTCTTTTTTTATTTGTAGGCTGGTGAGTCTGCTCTTCATTTCTCGATGCTCTACTGTCACGTCGGTATTGCTTTAGAAATAGTCGATGTGATTCATTCTCGATGTCAAAAAGAACAAGCAGTGGAAGCTATCAACCAATGTAACGAGGTAGGTATATATCCACTAGGCTTATTTTTGAAAATCACTCTACATTTTTTTCATCTACTATCTCGTATTATTTCAAAATTTTTTGTATTCTTGACGTTTTCCTTCTTCTCGCGAAATGTGTTTGCCATTCGTTTGGCATTTATTGACATGTTTACGTATTTCTTCATAGAAAGGAGAAACCCCAATTCACTACGTTAGCAAACTAATTGATCTCAATGAGAAAAAAGGCCAGGATGTGGATATGGCTAAACTTTTATTGGATCACAATGCAGATGGCACCATCAACAACTTAGCAGTACGTAATTATCTTGATTCATTTTGAAATATTTGAAATATTTAAATTCAATATTCTGTTAGTTATAGGTGGTATGTGATTTAAAATATCATACCACTGCTTACTAAATATGTAGCAGTCGTTCTATATTTCAAAAAATGTAATATTATAACGATCGATATAAGAAGTATTATAGTGAAAATTTCAAATTGCGTGCATATGATTTCGATGGCAACTATTCAAGAACACAAAAGGTACAAAGTCTATACAATCGACTAACATTACTTAAAGACTTTATAATAATGATCATATAAATGTATTCTCTATTTAAAGGAAATAAGTCTGTAAGAAATGAATATCTACATTTTTCGAACTTTTCTGAATTGTTTGTTATTTCAATTGTTTTGGTTTTTTGCACTTCAAGGTTCAATCTCTTACCCATAAATATCGATTGAGCTATCTGGGTTCTGTATTTCAGTATCATTTAATATAGCAAGTATAGTTCATTTTATACTATTATTCAAAATCGTACACAACATATTGAATGACTAATTTCATGTAATGGCAAATCGCCTTCCTTCTTTTCAAATTTTTGGTGTCATTTTTATAAAAATCTAAATTTTCTTGAATATTAAGGATCAAATATGGATAAAAGAAAATAGATGCTTCAACTTTTTCCTTCTTTAATATGAAAATTTCAAACTGGAAAGAAGTAGTAAACAAAAAGAAATTTGAACTCTCTGAACTTTTTGAGATGCTGAGCCTTTGCATCTGGGACGATAAATAAATGGCGTAAATAAGATAGAGGGAGGAAGGGATAAACAGATAGACAGTTAGACAGACACAGGCAACATTCTTTTTAGAACTTGTTTCATCTGAAGCCCATACTGAAATATGCTTAAATAGCAATATAAAGTAGGAATATATTTGATTCCATAAGTAACCGACGTTTTTGCTCTCGAGCTAATATGCAGAAATATAAAAAAATTGGTTAAACAAGTGTATTTTTTATTAAAGTAACAGTTAAAAATATCGCTACTTTGATATGTTACGTTCCCTGTAGAACGACATCAAATTCAGATTAAACCAACAATACTTTCCTTGCTTTTTTGACACAGTATAATTCTATAAATATCTTTTTGATTTTATAGGATCGAGAAAGTCCACTGCATTATTGTGCTCGGCATGGAAATTCGCAAACTTTAAGGCTCATCTTGTCGCATTTGAATAGCGAAAAGGCAATGAAGGCTGTCAATCAGCAAAACAAAGTAAGTCCAATGTTCTTTTTGTTTAAAACAAATTATCGAAAAATAGAGAGTCAGATGTAGGAATAGAAAGATAAATTGAGAGACAGATAGACTGGCGGACAGATAAACAGATAGATAGATGGATAGATAGATAGATGGATGGATAGATAGATAGAGAGAGAGAGAGAGAGAGAGAGAGAGAGAGAGAGAGAGAGAGAAAGAGAGAGAGAGAGAGAGAGACGATAGGTAGGTAGGTAGATAGATGGATGGACGAATGGATAGATGGATGGATGGATTGATGAATGGATTACTATTATACGTTTCCTGGGATTGTGCACCAACATGGCTTGTTTTCCTCCAAGTTTCCCTGTTTCTCGTAGATTCACTTATTCCTCTAATGGTGAGACCAGAACATTTCCTTGCATTCTCCATCCAAGGAGTTGGTGGGTAGCATCTACTGGGATCATTACTACCACAAATAGTTTTGACATACCTTTTTGGGAGCGTTTTTATGGCCATATAACGTAAAAACTCTACTTTTGACTGTACATATCAGGGGCTTCAATCCTGTTGTTTCTCTCAGATCATCTTTACTTTATCAAAGAGTGTCTTATTTGCCATAATCCTCATCATATTGTTTTGAAAGGTATTAATTAAACAGTCAAGTCCATATAAAACAACTGGAAAAATATGGGTATCGTAAACTCTTTTCTTGATATGCATAGGCACTCTTTTTGACGTCAGTAGTATCCTCTTACTTTCAAAAGCTGCCCAACCCAAGCCAATTTTGTTGGCAACAGCAGCAGTTCCATCCTTTGCACATGATTACTTGTGTCCAAGGTAGAAAATTTTGCAACCCTTTCAATACTTCTACTATCTATGGCTGGTTTGTTACTTTGTTGATTCTTTTCTGTAAAGGTAAACTTTGTCTTGCTGACATTTACACACAATCCCACTTCTCCTGCATATCTCCTGAAGGCATCAAGATAGTTCTGTAAGTCCTCCAATGAGCTTCTTTTTGCTGTTATATTATCAGCATAACTCAGGTGAGACAATTTTTGTGACCGCCAATCGAAAGACCAGATTTACAATTCTCTTCTACGTTCTGAATGGCAGATGCAAAAATAAACAGAATTGGAGAAATGGTGTCTCCCTGCTTCACACCTTTAAGGATTCTTACTTTCCTTGTGTTCCCTACATCATGCCTTACTGTTGCAGTTGATTTGTAATATGTCTTTGTAAGGAGTTCTATTTCCTATTTTGCTAATGATTGTACTTTCAAGTACCTCCCACAGCGTTGACAGTTTTACGCTGTGAAAGGCTCTTGTGAAATCTATAAAAGCTATGAATACCGGATTGCTGAACTTAATAGATTTTCCTATAATCTGTTCAAAAGCTATTATTTTGGTGTGTTTTTTTTTATTCCTTCTAGGGTGATAAACTGCCTGAAGTGGGGAAGGAAGTATAAAAGTCTTCTTTAACTACTTTTTGCTATTGTGTTCATAAATACCTCTTAAACATGGCTAAGCAAGCTTTTATAGGTCTGTAGTTTCCACAGTTCAGTCTACTTTCTTTCTTAAATAGAACTTCAATTACAACATCTTTAAAAGCTTGTGGAATTTTATTCGTAGCCAGTATCTTGTTAAACAAAAGTGTTAAGGCATTTCCAAGGGGATCTCCTCCTGTTTTAATATATTGTGGTGCATAAATGTTATCTAATCCTGTACTTTTGGTAACTTTGATTTGCTTTATTGCAAGCCCAACTTCATCTGTCAATAGGGGGTATGGGAATGATCTGAGTGTTAGGAATTCGGAATTGCTGTAGGACCACCAATGTTTAGCTTCTCATAAAAAGTGGTTCAGCTTTCTAAGATAGATTCCATACAAGATTTTTCTATCTTTGTCCCTTATTCCCCAGAAAATGTTTTGGGCCTACCTACAGTTGAAGACGCCCATGAAGAACATACGATTTCATTTTGATATTTTGTTTACCAATCTCTGGACTTGATTATAAAACTCGTCCATTTCTCTGTTCTAATGGTCCGACGTTGGGGAATTTCACTGGATAAGCATTGTAAGAGGGTGAGAAATAGGTTGGTAGCTATCAACAAGTTTTACATACGACAAGTACCAAAAAAGCCCACACCATGTGATCTGAAGAATCCGTTGCCAGAAAGGAATAACAGCTGCTTACATTCATTTAAAGTTTCAATTTTTGATTCTTTTATTTTTGTTTTCGCAAGGCATATGATGCTCCAGTTGACTTTCTTTACTTCTTTTACCATCATATCCAATTCTTCATCATTCAGTCATTAATAGTTCTGGTGTTGCACATACCAAGAAGCATCACGTGGTTTGTTTTTCGTTTATTCGCATGCTTCATGCTTGCCGGAGGCTGCAAACATGAACCCCTGTTCGTTTCTGTCACATCAGTCTGGGGTTCTTGATGTGTCCCTGTTCGCTGTTGTGACACCGGTCTGGGTGCCTGACATGCCCTCCTGTTTGTATGTCGAGGGTCCAGAGGTCACCCCTCTGTGTATACGAGGCTCTCGGAAAAGTCATTTTAGCATGTTGGTTTTAACAGCCAATTCTTTCCAAAAACGTATGTAAGCATTCCTCCATCATGCTGACTTAGGACGTCATGGGAAGAGGTGACCTCGTAAACCACCCCAGAAAACTAACTTCGCCTGTTAATGAGCTCCTTTTCCCCACTTGCTATGACCAATGGTGCCGAGATACAGTTCAATTGGTAGCGGCAGTGTATTATGACGATCTGACAATATTTTTGAGAAGATGGATAGTTATAATTTGTAATGAACGCATGGATAGATATTATTTCTTATGAATGGATGGATAGACATTATTTGTTATGAATAAATGGATAGATATAATTTGTTATGAATGGATGAATAAACATCATTTATGATAACTAGATGGAAAGGTATTATTTTGTGATGTTGTATAGATCTTTTTTCTTTCGTCTTGGCAGGATGGTTGGTCGCCCTTGCTTGTGGCATGCAAAAAAGGTCATTCTGACGTTGCAAACGTTTTGATTGAATTTCATGCCAGAATCGACATATTTGATGAGGTAAGATGGAAAGTTTTGTAGTGATTCAGCTAAAACGTTTTGGTAAAGATTCGAAAATTAAAAGTTACTTTTAATTTGGACAGAGAAGGGAATTTCAATTTCATGTTTTGCGTTTTGTCAGTAAACACTATTAAACTGGCTTACTTTTTCGAAGATTTGATTTTTAGAGTGGCAATTTAGCCAGATTCCAGAATCCTACATAGGGAAAATAATTTTTCATAAAATTGAAATTGCTACAAACCATATACATTCTACTGCCTAAACAATAAAAGGGAAAAGAGTATATAAAAAATATAAGATAACTGTGATTAACAAAATGATGGGGTGAAAGGAACATTAGTACAAGCTCCAGGAAAATCAAGCAACCACATCCTTCCAGATGGATTCCACAAACGAAAGGCTGAACAGGATTACAAGACAAGATAAAAGTGCTACAAAAGGTATAAGAAAGAATAAAAGGAAAAATAAAACATGATAGAAGGAAAGAAGGAATGGAGGTAACGAAATATATTCAAAAGACACTAAAGACAAAAAGCTAATTTAGTGTCAAGGGAGGTTTTACCTTCATTTGATGCAAATTTTGGATAAAAACCACCAGCAGATACAGTACATTGGTCATTTCTCTGTGTGTATTTGAGACCAAAAAAGAAATAGATAAAAAACAAGAAACATAATATGTAGTCATAATACATACAAATCCCATAAAATGTAAACAAACAATCTAAAGTACTTCTCTTCACTCATAATACACACAAATCCCATAAAATGTAAACAAACAATCTAAAGTACTTCTCTTCACTCATAATACACACAAATCCCATAAAATGTAAACAAACAATCTAAAGTACTTCTCTTCACTCATAATACACACAAATTCCATAAAATGTAAACAAACAATCTAAAGTACTTCTCTTCACTCATAATACACACAAATCCCATAAAATGTAAACAAACAATCTAAAGAACTTCTCTTCACTCATAATACACACAAATCCCATAAAATGTAAACAAACAATCTAAAGTACTTCTCTTCACTTATAATACACACAAATCCCATAAAATGTAAACAAACAATCTAAAGTACTTCTCTTCACTCATAATACACACAAGTCCCATAAAATGTAAACAAACAATCTAAAGTACTTCTCTTCACTCATAATACACACAAACCCCATAAAATGTAAACAAACAATCTAAAGTACTTCTCTTCACTCATAATACACACAAATCCCATAAAATGTAAACAAACAATCTAAAGTACTTCTCTTCACTCATAATACACACAAATCCCATAAAATGTAAACAAACAATCTAAAGTACTTCTCTTCACTTTACGATTTTAACAACTTCTAATTTTAGGATTTTCTATTTACAGAACGGAAAAACGGCATTACACATTGCAGCTGAAAATGGACATATACCTGTTTGCGAAATTCTGATTGCAAAGAAAGCTTATGTCAATGCAAAAACAAAAGTAAGAATGAATAAGAATTACATCATTTTAATTTTCTTAAACTGTCATCTCCAGAAAAATAAGTTGAATTGTTGTATTTGCATTACTGCGAAAAAAAGATGTTTCTTTCTCCTGTCTTCTCTTGGCTAGCTGATGTCTAAACAAATGACTTTTACACCTTTTGATGTTGTAAACATTCCATTATTTATTATTTGTTTTATTACTCATTTAAAAAATTTGATTGCCAAATACGTTCAGCTTTAAAATTAAATTATTTGTTTCGTTTTGCTTGCTATCTTTTTTATTTTTAAAGTATAGATTTATTTATTGTTTATTTATATGTAATTAAGATGGCAAAGTTGGCAGTAAAGTAAGGCTAAATGTGTTGCAACGTGGCCAATTTTTTTCACTCATTTTAAGAAGAATTTTGTTTGCTTTACTTTTCCGAATATTTGATTAAGTATTATTGGGTTTTTTATGCAATGTTTCTGCAAATAACTGTCTTACACAAAGCAATAGATCCATTTTTTCAGTAAAGTACTGATAGCTAACTTTAAAAATTCCTTTCTTGAATCTACAGTAGAAACACCCTGTTATTTATTAGCAGAGTTTTGTATCAGATTGATAAGTTTTTGCTGTTTGTAATGAAAGTATTCCTATAACAGAACACTTTAACAATCTTGAATTAGCATTGCAAAAACGCAACGTTTGACCAATGGTAACAATTGACTCTTACAGAGATACTTGAATATACAAAGAGGTGAGAATAAATGACATCAGCACACAGGATTTTTTAGTTTATCGATACTTGTTGATACTTTTGAATGTGGAAAATTAATTTTCTGTTATTTAGAATTCTATAGAATTAAGTCAGAGGAACCCAACTGGCTTTTGTCAAATATTGAAATAAACTTCTGATGTTTGACCAAAACCAATTGGATTCTGTAAAAGAATCATGTGATGCACTCCCAACACAAGCTAGCTGTATCGTTAATAAGTGTTTCATAGAAATTTAATTGGTTCTAAGTAAAAGTCTTTTTAAGTCACATGACGACAAGCCCCAATGGGATAGCAACACCGTATGACCGACTTGATTTGTTGACTTTTCCAGAAGGTTAACAAATGTGGCCAGATAGTTATCAAAAGCTCTTTTAAAATAATTGGTCAACAGTTGTCTTTGTAACTTACTTATTTTTGCATTGTTAATAACGAACTGCAAGGTAACAAAGATTCTTTACTGGCCCATAGGAGAGTAGTAAAGAAATTTCTTGTTAGAATAGCGATATATAGCATGTGTATTCTATATTTCCATTTCTCCTTTACTTGTAGCATGGAATGACAGCGGTGCATTTAGCAAGTGCTGCTGGATATAAAGACTTGGTGGATATTCTCGTCACAAAGTTTAATGCGTCTGTTGATATTTTGACACTGGTAAGAATATACATACTCAATCTGCAGATACTACTGTTTCGCCCTTTGTGGGCTCATCAGTGCAGCACAAAGCTTCTAAGACATAACTCTCTGGCGATGTTGCCTGAGCAACATCGCCAGAGAGGGATCCTGTCAGAGTGCTCAAACCACGCATGCGCAGTGAGCGTTATACGCATATATATATATTAAGGGTTTTAGCTTGGAGCAGAGTATATTCATCAACTGGTAAACTTTCCACACTTTTGTGGAAGAACGTGTTTAGCATATGTTGAACATACACTTCCTCACTTGACCCAGCTTCACAAACTAAATAATCAATTTACTGCCACTCTACCCTGTTCTTATCTAACTCTTTCAGATGACACAAGTCCTCATGTTTGTTCAAGTTCCTTACAATCTTTAGCTCAGGATTACGTTTACTAGCAATTTTATCGTCATTTTTTAATGTAGTAACCATGGAAGCTCTTGGTCTACCTTTATACCTCGTCTCCTTACCACTATTTTTAAGAAAATGTCGCTTACTTTTCTGAGCTGGGGATTCAGTATTAATTCTAAGCACATGTCCAAGCATTTTTTATCTTAATTTTTGAATTTCTTTGCTTAATAGACACGCATAGAGTTATATGTAAGAAGTAATGTAGCATACAATTTTTCACGTTTCCTTATGTTAATTTTTGTATTTCTAATCCATACTTTGCTCATTTCATTAAATGCAGTAGATAATCCTTGTAATGTATTCAATATCTCCTGAAAAATTTCCCAACTTTTCACTCCTCTCTATTTCTCTTTTATTTTATCTCTTCTTTCCAGCTACTTTGTGTTTTCTTTTAGAAAGATTTTTTTTTCAATTTTCCCTTTTTCAGAATGTGTTCCACATTTTGAGTCACTAAAACTACACATATGTTTGTCTTTCGTTACAAAGTCTGTATTGTCTATGTGTGTCGGTTCTTTTGGTAAAGTTGAGAAAAATTCAAGTGACTGTGAGAATTGCTTAAGAAGTTCAATATAATGAAATAGAAAACTCTGTTACTCAGTTACTTCTGCCTCCTTCCTGATGTCTTCATTTCTTCTGTGTTCTTCAAGACTGACTCCTAAGCAGTATCTCTCATTCGCATTTCACACACACTGATTTTATTGGCCAGACTGTGGGTAATCAGCCAAGCCTCATTGCCATACAACAGCACCCGGCAAATGATTGTCTTGTAAATTAACACCTTCAACTTCTTGGGGACCTTTCTATTGCATAGCACGTCCGTCAGTTCTCTCTATTTATTCCAAACCTTGTCCATCCTCAGCTCCACTTTAGTCTGACACCTGCCGTCCTGATGAATGGTTATATCCAGGCACCTGAAGGATTTACATTAAGGTAAACCTACTTGTTCTTCAAATCCATATTGTTTCAACTGGATGTTGATATTCTTTCCTGATGGTGGTAGATATTCTGTTTTTGCCCTACTGACCTTGAGCCTAACCTCCTCTAATCTGCTTCTCCATAATCTTGGCCAGCTCATTACATAAGATTAAGTCATGTGTTAACAGGATGGACCAGGGAGTTCTGTCACTACGAGCGTCTGCAAGCACATACATTATTATGATAAATAATAATGCACTCAAAGCTGATCCTTGATGTAGACCAATGTCTCTGCTTATCTCCTGTGTTCTCCCTGCTGGTAAGATGATCTGGGTTGTGTAGTTCTCATACATATCTCTTATTATGTCAATGTAAACCTCTGGCACCTGGCGCTTCCATAGATAATACCATATTAATTCTCTCGGGATTGTGTCATACGCTTCTTCCAAATCTACGAATACCATGTGCAGCTCCTTGCCAAACTCCTGTAGTATCCTAAGGCAAAACATAGGTTGTGTAGTAGATTTCCCTTTCTGGAAGCCATACTGATTTCCGCTGATCTTGACTTTGTCTCTTAGATGTACCTCAATTACCCTCTTGAATAATTTGAAACTATGACACAACCGCTTGATACCCTTGTAATTACCACACCCTAGAAGATCGCCCTTTCGCTTGTATAGCGGTACAGTGTTACTCTTTCTCCGTGCAGATGGGATTCCTTGTTTGATGATGTCTTGGAATCATGCTGTAATCCAATTGGCTCCAATTTCTTTCATCGAGGTCAAAAGGTCAATCGAAAGTTCATCAGGTCCCTTTCCCTTGTTAGTAACGAAGTAGTAAGTAGATTTATGCAGATTATGGCAGAATTACCATGTTCGTAACAAAATCAATGAAGAAATAGAAATGTTTTAGATTAAGATCTAATTATTAGGATAAAACAAAGGGTACAGTAGTTAATATAGTTCTTGCTTCCTTTGGCAATAATAAAACATTCGATTTAATGTATCCAATTTACGCTTTGAACGTAGGACTTCGGTATTGATTTTTCCTGCTGACATAAAAAAGTTTAATTTGTTATTTATATTTTTTATATTTTTTTGCTTTATTCTCAAATAATTTAGACAATATATTTTCAAACGTGTGTAACTTAAATTAAAACACTTAACTTAATGTTAACATAAACTGACATTTACTTATTAAGTGGATGAGAATAAATAGGTTACATACAGTTGCGTTTATTTTAAACTATATCGACAGAGATGTATACAAACAGATACACAACTAAATTGATAGGTAAATTGACAGCAACCATAACAGATAGATTGAATTATTATTAAATAATAAATAAGTTTAATACTTGACTTAATGGTTGGTTGAATTTATTGGTTAATTAAGTGACAAATATATTATTCAATGAATAAATAGATGGTCTCATTGAGCAATTTTATTTGTTAATTAAATGACGGAAACCTATTTAGATGTTTCTTTTGCCTTTGCTGTTTTTCCAATTCAAATGTATTTGAAATTGACCTTTTGCTTTATTTTGTAGTTAAAGAAGACACCACTTCATCTTTCAGCAGCAGCAGGACAACTTGCTACATGTGCAAAGCTACTTGAATTGAAATCTGATTCACTTGCTGTTGATAATGTAAATAATTTATTTCGGTTACATTATTTATATTAGTGTAACACAATGATTTTACAAAGGTCGTAAGTGTCATAGTGATGCAGTAGGGCAAGGAAATGTATGGGTATCCTTTTCATTGTCAATCTGAATTGAACTTCAACACTGGCTTTACGCTTTTAGGCGAATAACTGTCCCTTTTAATTATGCTATTATTGACTACAAAACTGCGACAGACACTTGGATGAATATTGAGTCTAAAAAGCTGGTAAGCTTAGATCATAACTTCTTTTTGTTCATCTGTATGTAAAAAACTTTCTTTCTGCATGAATCGAAAAAAAGTTGCGTCTTTCTACTTCTAAAATTAATTTGTTAATAATAATCACACAAATTTCAAGGAAATAAGAGAAAGCAATATTTCGTTCCAGTGAAATTTTAAAAAAATGTGATCACATTATTTTGAAACACTGCATTGACGATAGTGGGGGTAAAAAAAAGGTGCTCCAAAGGGGTTGGATATACCAATTGCATCACAACTCCTTCAAGATTGTTTTGTTTTTTGGTCTTTTGGTTTTTCGGTTATTTCTTGATATGCTATTACAATTACTGTCCAAAGAAAATAATCGTTTTTAGCATATGGCTATAATTAAGAAGTAAATAAGCAAAAATTCATCTCGTGATACATGCAATCAGAATTCTTTCGAGGAACTCTATTGGCAACTAATAATTTGGCAGATAAAAATAAAGTCTACCTTCCCATGAATATTGCTTTCCTTCTTGAAGTCAAAATATGTTGATCAAGACACTTGCTTGGTTCGTAGTTAAGTTAATGTTGATAGTAATACTGTACTGTTGTAAAAATTGAATGGTATCTATTTTAATAGATTTAATTTGATAGATTTGTGAGTGTTTTGCTATCGTGCTATTCAAAGAGATCATAAGAGAAAAATACAGAAACTTAATCCCTTAATTTATTAATGTGCTTCATTCATATGGTACTTGAAAGAGATCCTAATCCTTCTACTTTATTGTATATTGGTTTGACAAAATCAGCGACTTTTAATTGTCTTTTGATATATAAAAAAAGTTTCTTTCCTCTTCTCTTTGAAGATGATAAAGACTCATTTAAAACTCCTCTCATAACAACTTTTTGATTTTTCCATTTACAAGTTATCAAGAAAAGATACAAACCAGGCCTGATTCCCAATTGTTTAAAGCACTATATAAAAGGGAGAATTTGAGAAGCCAAAAATGACTTCTATTAGACATAGTTCTCAAGAAACTCTCCGAAATACATCAACTATATTTATGAGTTCTTCAATTATTTTTTCCATTCTTCAGTAAAGATTGTTTTGCTCAGAACTTAATATCTTGATTTTTAAATAATAATCAAATCTTGATACTCCATTGAAATCTGTTTGTTTTGTTTTTTCATGATTACTTTCCACTTACCCTCCCACTTTTCCTTTTGTTGTGAAAGAAAAGAAACGGAGCGTAAGGAAATCACAGGGGGTGGGGGGTAAGCGGTAGGCAAGGTCAATTTTGTTAGTAAAAGAATAAGTAAAAGAAATTTGTTTAAAAAGTTATAATTGACTAACCACTGAAGTGACTTTGGTGCCCTATTTTGGGGGAACGTATCTTTATATGAGGGTATTTAATTATATTTCCCGATTATTACACCAAGTTACTTTGAAAACATAATTTTAATTTGATAGAAACACTGAATCTTGTGCAAATTATCAAGTAGGATTATTCCAAAGTTCATGTTGTTTACATTTTCTCATATTAAACTGACAAATCCTCAAAGTCAAGACAACAATTTCTTAGTTTAGTGAGGTAGAGAGGTGCTGTAAGACCCTTTCAAGTAGAATGAGTAGCAAATAAATATATAAAAATGGCTAGTTTTGACTGATTTAATCAAGTGTTGAAACTGATAGAATGAAATGGTATCACAAAACGATAAATGCAATAAAATTGTAGTGATGTTTACTAGTTCCATTTATTACTAATGGTAATCTAATCATATTTTTCTGACATATTTTCTGCACAAAAAATACTCAAATTCTTTTAATTTTCCTTGTGTTTAAAGACTGGACAAACGCCGCTGTTTAACGCTGCAGAAAATGACCACTCTGCTGTTGTCAAATTATTTCTCTCTAATAATCCAGCTTCAGTTCATCAAACAAACAAGGTAAGGAGTATTCTGTAGGATTCATAAATTTTCAATTTTATTTTATTCAGTTATCATCATTCACTTTGGTTAGAATCGTTTTCGCTAACACTTTTCAGGATCAATTGTACAAACTCAAATCAGAGTGATAAACAGCGCCTTTTATTCTTCCACGTCGGCACTTTTATTGTTTTACAAAAAGATTTCAAAAACTAATAGTCTATCTCCACTCTTTCCTTTGTTTTCTCCATTAATAAAATCTATGTTTTGCACCTTCGGTGTCTTGGTCCTGATAAGTGCCAGCAAAAAATTAGCTTTGTTATCACAATAATGCAATATTTACTTTTTGCTTTGTTTTCATTTTTTAATCCCCCCCCCCCACACACACACACACACACACTCCTATTCCTTGTTAATGCTATTCAGTTCATTATTATTTCACTATTTTTTAAGTGAAATGTAAATATACCAATTGCAGCTGACAGGATTAAAGGAAGGGACTGGTGCCTACGTCTTAACGATATCTTAGTTTTGCCTATGCCCCCATGACAGCAAAATCATATTTCACAAGTAATTCGAACTTCTTTCTGCCACAGAAAATCCTCGCACTCATCAGGTATCATATTGATTATTGCAGAAAATACCCCTAAATTAGTTATATGGTAACATATCAAGAAATACGTGATGGCAAACTGACAAAAACCAACTTACCACTACCAATCTAGACCTCTAGTGAGGTTTAGATTGGAAGTGATAATTGCCTTATCTACACAGGGAAGTACTTTGTAATAAAACTTTTTACTATTTCCCAAGCCTCGTTACATTTGGATTTCCTTGATATTTTTTATTTCTCTTAGGATGGGAACACGTGTTGCCACATTGCAGCATCAACAGGAAGCGTGGAAGTCTTGAAAGCGCTAATTCAGTCAGATAAAAATGTGGTGAATGCCAGAAATAAAGTAAGACTATGTTCGTATTAGTATCAAAAGAATATCAAAATGACCAACGTCAAGCTTTATTTTAAGTAATTCAGTCCATTATTTTGGAATATCGTGAAAAAGAACTGAAAAAGATACTGTCTTTTCATGTTACTGTAAATACTGTAGCTGCTTAGAATCCCTTTATCATATAGCATCACGGATATAGATATGTTTATACACAATTATTGAACGCTCTCCAGGGTATCGATTTCAAAAATCCACTTTTGTTCACAGTTTCTATGACAGATTTACATACTGGGAGGCATCAAAAGAGATCAAGTGTTCTTTTTTCATCTACAGATATGAAGTAAATTTAAAGATGCATGAAACATCGTTCAAATTTGTAACTCACTGCAGTATTATTTTCATAGAGTAGCTGGTAGACATTTGTAAAGAACAGCAGAAGATGAACTTACAGAAAGTGGCATTCCTTTGCATGGCATATTCTTGTAGCAGGGCGTTTCTTAACCAACTCGTAGTAACTGCAAGGTAACACTTCAACGAATGTGATTGATGACGAGGTTTACAGCTCGATTTGGTTAAAAGATATTAGTATAAAAGTTACCACAAGTGCAACTATTGCTGAAGAAGTAACTTACCAAAAGACAGCTGACATGTCAAAATCATCATATGACTTGAAAGTAAGTAAAATAGCTTTAACGCTGATTATGCCAGGGCGGATGATTTTTATATCAAAGAAATATTCAAGACATAATTCATGTTATTGAAACTGTTATTGTCTAATGTGAAGCTTGACATAGTTAACCCTTGTTTTGTATATCAAAGAACTTGCCCATCTGTAATAGTTTTATTCGTATTATGCTCAATATGTATTTTTGCAGAAAACTCTTTCAACTCCAGCCCATCTTGCTGCGCAAGGAGGACATATTGATATAATGGAGATCTTAGTTCTCAGTGGAGCATCATTGGAAGAGGAAGATAAGGTATTTTATGGAAATATTCCGTAGAGCTATATAATTGAAAGAAATAATAGATTAAACAAAATTATAATCAAAAGTAGATTTAAGTACAAAATGTCGTACAAAGTTTCTTATTTAACCAAATTCTGTACATCATACAACTATTGTATGATGATGTGAAAGTGTTCAAGCTACGCTAGGAAAACAGTAGATTAAGAGAAATAACAGTAGGATAGAAAAAAACATATGGAGTTTTATTTCCTTTTTTATCTACATCAAATTTTTCTTTTAGTTTATCAATTTGTTTACCTTGACACGTTGATTTAACTTCTCCTCTTAATACTTTTTACAGGAAGGGATGACACCACTTCATCTCTGTGCCAAATTTGGACATCGGAAACTAATTGACTTTCTAAAATCAAAAGTTCAGCTGGTCCTTACCAGTGTCAAGGTAGGTTGACGATCTTTTGTATATCTTTTTTGTACAGAAATGCGTTCCATGTTCTCATTTGTATGCTATGATATAACATGATATAGTCTTATAAAATTTCGTCTTTTACTTTGCAATGCCAAATGCTACCATAGCTTATGATACACAATGAGGCACAGCATTAATACACTATAAGATGGTAAACACCTATATGTTGCAATGGGATTTATTTTAAGCAACTAACTACATATTACAACTTTGTGTGTTACGCTACTGTATGTGTTGTTAATTCTGTAGTAATAATTCTGTGACTTCTCTTAACTCTGAATCTCATCGTTGTTTTGTATGTTGCCTTTAAGTAACTAAATTGATGAAATTATATCAGGTTTATTTTTCAGAAAAAATCTGAAGCCAAAAATGATTAATGTAATATTTCTGCTTTCCAAACTTAGCCTTATTCTTGCATAGACTATCAACAATGTATCTATTGTCTAAAGACGTACTTTCTCCCATGAAAACATATTAATGTTTAAGGATTTTTTTGGTTTAGACTGGAATGAGTGCACTACATGTGGCAGCTGAACATGGTCAATCAGAAATAGTTCAAGACTTAATACAAAGAGTTCCTGCAGGGGTACAAAGTGAGGTTAGTCTCATCTACTTTGTAGCTAGCAAATAAATGCTCCAATTAATATACATATTATATATATATATATTATATATACATATTATATATATATATTATATATATATACATATTATATATATATATATTTATATTTATACATATTATATATACATATTATATATATATACATTGAATCCACTACATTCAGGACATTCAGTGGGAAATTTTTTGTTTACTGCATCAAGGTTTGAAGCTCTCTTTGCCTGCATCATATGGAGTATTTTGCAACTTTTCAAGATCGGGTAAGATTTCTGATGAATTGGCAAGATTAATGTTATTTAGAGATTTATCTTTTATGGTACGAATTAACAGACAGACTTTAACCTTATCATCATCATCATCACCATCATCACTTTTTTCTTAGAAGAACGACACCTTACATCCGACTACTTTTCAGAAGAGGGGAAATACGTGAAACTTTATGTTTCAAAATCTTAATGAAGCCCTTTTATTATATTCATTGCAATTACTAAGTTCAGTGGATAATTTCTGTCGTATCTAATTAAATTTTAAACGTGGCTCCTATATCATTTGGCAACTGAATTGTACATCAAGATAAAACTTCTAGCTGGTTTTGAAAAACAACTTTTATTTGTGTTTTAACAAAGAAATCTACGTTTTTGGTCTCAACGAACATAGGTTAGCTAGCTACATGGATAGAAACTGATAACTACCTTAAAGGAACTTCAATAATCAAAGTAGAACGAGTAGCTTAATATGTTACATTTTCATTAATTTTTTAGGTGGGAAATTGTAGTAAATTAAATTGTGATTGCTTTGAGAAGAAAATAATATTTAAAAGAAAGAAAACTAAGTGAGAGACAACAAGTTATTTCGCTCACAAAACATGCAGGTGATCAAGGAAATAATACCTTTTCGGTATAACCTAATATTGTCAAATGAATTCTTTTGGAACGTAAAAATGAAAATGAACGAGATTTATATAAATCTATATAATATATATATATATGTATTATTTCTATTAATTTTACATCCTTTCTCCTTTCTCTTATAGTGTCCTAAGGGAAGGCCAGATGCTCAGGTAAGCATTAGTACAGTCTATAACAGATTTCAAACACACACAACCTTGCTTGTTATGAAGCATTGTAGATTTTGATGTACTTTTTTTTTTTTCTTTAATAAATTTGTAATAATATGTCAGGTCTTAAAGACGAAAATTCCAAGTCCAGTTAGGAATGGGGTATACAGCGTATGTTAAACTGTGCCCCATATTGAAACCTGGATTTTAAGTTCATCATCATGTCCGCTAACCCAAACAAACATAGTGTTATTTTCTATCAAGATTGGCAATTCTTTTAGTTGTAATTCTTTTCTCCTAGTAAAAATTATAGGTTACAAGTAGAACGCAACATTCTTGATCAACAAGAATGTTCAATACCAAAATCCTTTAACATTATTTTCTTTGTCCATGATTATATTTCAGCAATGGCAAGATCTTTAATACCACAACTTTAGATTTATTGGATGTATGGCTGTGTCAAGTGGTGAATATTTTATTTTTATCTGTATTGCCTTTCCAAGTGCTGAAAATGTTTCAGCCATTCTATAATACAACACTACAACACTACAACAGATATGTGCTCGAATGTCGGTACATTTTACTGAAGCTCGAGTCTAGATATGCTATGCTAGGAAAAAATAGAAATGGAATAAAGCTGAATTATAAAAGACCTAGAAAAAAAATAGGAGTAAACTGGAGATAAACAAAAAAGGGTGGGGTTGCATTTGGACAATGCTGAACTAGGACTAAGTTGAAGTAGGATTAGAGTAAAGTTCTTCTTTAAGCTTAATCTATTTCTATTATTTTGTCATTAAAAATTTTATTAGAATAACTACATCCCACAATACAGAAAAAAGAATAAAAAGGAAAGAAAAGAGATAGGTCTTCCCTGTGACTGTAGCGCTGACAAAATAGTGTCAACATAAATGTCTAAAATTCAGAGTTAAGTAGTATATTTCAAACCTTAATTATGTCTAGGAAATCTAGCCACCATGAGCCTATCTACATCCTGTGCTCTATGCCATCCAGATAATTAGTCTGTATATGATAGAAAAAGAGATACAGACGCAACGAGGGGGCAGAGAATAGGAGTAAAAGAAAGATAAAAAGAAAAGGGTTGGAAGAGAAAGAAAGAAATTAAGAAGGAAAGGGTTGGAAGAGAAAGAAAGAAATTAAGAAGGAAAGGGTTGGAAGAGAAAGAAAGAAATTAAGAAGGAAAGGGTTGGAAGAGAAAGAAAGAAATTAAGAAGGAAAGGGTTGGAAGAGAAAGAAAGAAATTAGAAGGAAAGGGTTGGAAGAGAAAGAAAGAATTAAGAAGG
>RDPX01000306.1:672867-709311 GCA_003991215.1 Morbakka virulenta
AAGTTAAAAGAAAAGGGTTGGAAAAAAAAAAAAAGAAATTAAGAAGGAAAGGGTTGGAAGAGAAAGAAAGAAATTAAGAAGGAAAGGGTTGGAATAGAAAGAAAGAAATTAAGAAGGAAAGGGTTGGAAGAGAAAGAAAGAAATTAAGAAGGAAAGGGTTGGAAGAGAAAGAAAGAAATTAAGAAGGAAAGGGTTGGAAGAGAAAGAAAGAAATTAAGAAGGAAAGGCGGCAGATAGGAAGGAGAGAAGGCTCTAAAATATATTGAGATGCATTCAATGCAAAACTGAAAATATTTTATTCTCTGCTTTAAATTACTAAATTACATTTTAAAAATTTCAAGACAAAATTAGTGTTGGGACTCTAATTTATCCGTCACATCGAAAGAGAAAGAGTAAAACCGTTCTTGTAGTTTAAAACTACCTTTTCTAGTTCTTAGTGTTGCATCATTTTTTTCCTCGCAGAAAACAAATAAATTTTTCTTTCTTTTCAGTATGGATTTACTCCACTGCATTTAGCATCACTAAATGGCCACGATGGAATTGTTCGCATACTTTTGAATTCTCATGGAGTTCGTGTAGACACGCAGACGGAAGGCAAGGTGAATTCCACTGTGAAAATCTCAAATACAGTCACTACTATTATATTCTATCTATTATTTTGTGTTCAAATTTCGCATTATTTAATATTAAGGTAGTATAAATAGTATTATTAGGGCAGTTAAAACATTTCAAGATCATTTTTCACTAAAATAGAGAAACCATAAAATGGAGAAACAATAAATAAGTCAACAGTGATCTTGACAATGCGTTAGACAGAACCGTTCGTGTACATCTGGAGTAGAAACATTCTATCATGACTTAAATTCAGTCAAAAGATAAGTCTCTTAACAAAATTACACATGACGACTTCAATACACGCCTTTGAAATTTGGATGACTTCAAATACTCATACCACTCACATTTAAATGAAAACAACACCAGAAAAGTGTGTGTGTGTGTGTGTGTGTGTGTATGGGGGGGGGGCGGGGGAGTGCACAGAAATTTAAAAATTTAACTCATTTATTAGTATTGGATCAGACCATCGTATTGTTTTTAGCCAATTTTGACCCTTTTTTATTTACTTAAAGTAAACAAAAAGTAATCTTGCAACAATATCTCTTACAAATTAAAAACTTCTACAAGAAAATACTTTCAATACTAGAGTTTAAAATAGATTTTCTGCCATGCAGGACACAACCTCAACAAAGAGTGCTAACACAACTTAGAATTAGACTGTGGATCAGTCTGGAATCAAAAGTAAATATCAAACAGCATGGAAAAACGAGGAAATCTGTTATAAACACAAGTAAAAACAGGAAGTGGCACCACTAAAAGACTTTCAAACATCACCTTAGAACTTCACCAATACTCGTGCTGCACTGAGAGACCTATAAAGTATAGCTAACTGAATTTTTTCATTCAAAAGCATTCACTTTGGGAAAGCATGTGGACTATAGGATTACAGTTTTCTGCAATTTTTCTATTCTGGTCACAATATCTAGTTCTTTTATTCTCCTTTTGAAAATCTTTAGGTTCTGTTCCTTTTTGCCCCAATGACTATTAAGACTACTTGTACTTTCTTTTTCCATAGATTCTTGAGTTCTATCTTTAAATCTTGCCATTTCTCAACTTTCTCATTCTCCTTCTGTTTTATCCGGGTATTATATGTGATTACAAAGTCAACAATACTGCAGTTATTTTCCTTCTTCTTAATTGAAATTACATTTGGCTGCCTGGCTTCAATTATATGATCAGTTTGGGAAGAAAAGTCTCATAGTACTTCGCAAGTATCATTTTTAGTCACACGTTCTGGCTCATGGTTGAACCACTTATTGTTCATATTTACCCCAAACTTTCTCCCAATGGATTCTTCTACCGACCCAATCATGTCTATTTTTGTATTCTTTCTGTACCATTTTGTTGCATTCGCTGATGAGGTGATTGACAGTTTCATGCAACTTATCGCACATTCTACATTTACAGTCCTCCTGAATTTTGTCCACTTTGGCTTTGATGAGGCTCGTTCTATGGGATTGTTATTGAGCTGCTTGGATGCGCGTTTTGGTCTCCCTCTTAATACCACCATTTTCAACCATTTTTGCTTTCCCTTTCTAGCCATCTCCTCAGCTTTTTGAATAAATTCTCCATGCAGAACTTTCTCCCTCCAGATTTACCGGCGCTCTTTTGATTTTCAATCTTTATATCCTTTCACAGTTTCCTTTCTTTCCTTGCCTGTTCTTTTGGTTGCACCCAATCGTTCCTTGCTCTCCTGTACTTATCTCTTTAGCCCAATATTTGATGCTTCTGTCATACCTTCAATACTGAAAATGTCTTCTACCACCTTTGTTTCGTGAAATATAAACCGGCTTTTACTTGAATGGAGTGCTTTATGCATCGTCATTAGCTTCCTAGTACGTCTATTTATTTTTTTTCAATCTCTTGTTTTCTCCACCCTAGAAATAGAGAAGAGTAACTTACCACTGAAACACTCCACGAATTAATTGCTTTAATGATGCTAGTTCCATTTAACTGTGCCTCTAACACTTACCTCACTTTTCGTTTATACTCTTTGCTGAATCTCACTTTCATCTCTGATGTCTTTATATCATCTAACTCTTGGACACCTAGGTACTTGTAGTTTGCGTCTTCTTGTAAATTCCTTACTTATTCCTTGATATCTTCCACTGTTTCATGCTTCTTCCAAGAAAGTTCCATACATTCTCAGCTATTCCAAACATCTTCAAATATTCGCTTATCCAACGATACGGGACCAGATTATAGCCTTTTCGGTAATCTATCCAAGACATAGACAGATTTGTACAACTTTTCTTGCAATCTCTGAGTACGGTTCTGTCTATGAGCAGTTGATCTTTGGTTGCCCTGCTTCTTCGCCTACATCCTTTCTGTTCATATGGTAATATTTTGCTCTCTTCTAGATACTGGTACATTTCATTTGCTACAATACCCGTCAAAAGTTTCCACATTAGTGAAAGGCAGGTAATGGGTCGATAATTATTAATCGCTGTGCCTTTCTGTGGAAAGTTTTGACAAAGCACTGTTCGACTATGTGTTGTCCATTGAAAGACCTCCTCTTCTCTTAAGATACCATCAAGTTGGGATGCGATTCTTTCATGAAGAGCGGCGAAGTGTTTTAGCCAATATCCCTGCACTCCATCTGGTCCATAAGCCAACACAGCTATAGATAGCTTATCGTTTGATGCTTCATACATCGGTATGCCTATTGTAGTGAACTAGCCAATGCTAGTGAGATATATCAAATGAAATTTGAATTTGTAATATAGGCAATGTATTACTAGGCTGAATAATATCGCTATGGACAACCTAATCTCAAATTAATCTCAGATATTACCAGTATCACTGATGATAGGGAATTTATATATATATATAATTTGTTAATTAGGGACTCGTCGCACTACATATGGCTCTGGCTAATGGTCATACGGCAGTAGCCAGTTTATTGTTAGGCCGTTCCTCACATCAATTGCATTTGAAAGATAAAGATGGTCGGACCGGATTACACTTTTCGGCAGCAAATGGTCATCTGGAATTAGTGACTCTTCTTCTTGGACAAGGAGCAGAAATTGATGCAATCGACGAGGTAAGGAAAGTTTTTGTTCCACATGTCATGCTAAGTGATTTTCAAGTAGGTTTACATTTTCCTTTTCAGGAAAATTTTTAATTACCTGGAAAGAAATATATTTTTTCTGCAGAGTCATGTTTATTAGGCAGAGTTGATGTAAGAATATGATGTCAGGTACGTCCGTAGTATTCTTTTACTGAAGGGACTAGTCAATCACATCACGTGGCAACCTACCTTTAATTTTCTCTTTTGACTTGCTTATCAATAAGAAACTACTTGATTTTTACATTTTCTTTCTTGTAACCTAATCGTGACAACTGGCTCTAAAGGAAATTTTGACTATAACGAACTTGACTGTAATGCATGCTTTTCATTTTATCTTTGTGTCTTCTTATGGTGGAGGACTTGCCCTGATGAATACTAACGAAAACGTTTTCTACGTAAAGCATTATGAGAAATCTGAATTTTGAAAAATATTACCATTCACTTTTTGTTTTAGTCTTTTTTTAATATTTTACCTGCTAACTTCATAAGTGATAATCATCTTTAGAAAAGTGTTGAGAAAGGCAAAAATGCTGTGATATTTTTTAAAGTTTGAGTAATATTGAGGGCTACTTCTTCTTTGAAGTGTAATAAGAAGATATACATGAGGTAAGTAAGATAAGAGTCTATGATATTCTGGGTACTTGTAGAACAGGGAGTTAGGAAAATATGACATACATATTAACTTTAAAGTACAATGTTAACTTTTAAGAAATGCTCCAGGTCTTAAATCAACTGAAACATTTGCAGATTCCAAAGTATTAAAGCTAATTAATTTTTATTTCTTTTACAAAGAGGGAAAATACAGAGATTCTGTTGTTAGCATATTAAAGCAAAACCTTAGAAAAATACCCATTTACGAAACAATGATGATGATTATGATTATGATGGCAGACCCCTTTTATCCAAAGACTGATGATGATCAAGGGTACAAGTAAGAAGAAAATATATAAGCATCAAAATTTGGATCTTCAACTCAGCAAACAAGAATGTACAAGACAAATTTTTCACATTTGAAATTATTGCTTTTAAACTCATAACAATGCATCTACCTATACCTTGAGTCGATGATAAATGTGATAATAACATAAAATTATCCCAGGAAGAATCATTTAGAAAGAAGCAATTAATTATACAAATTTTTCACATATTTACGAAATACCATTGGTAACTAATTATGAATTTCCGTATTTGTGACTACGGTGCTATTTCAATTACATCAATTTCTTATCATAATCTTTAAAGTAAAATATTTTTTTCTCTCCTTTTGATGTGTGAACTAATAATACATTGCAATTAATTTTGTTTAAACAACTACATGTAGATACATATTTGCACGTAAATAATTTTCTCTCCACAGAATGGACTGTCACCCCTTCACAATGCTGCTGATGCAGGTCACCTAGCAGTAGTACAGTACTTGGTGAGAATGGGTGCAGTAACAACTATCGAAGATAAGGTATTTATCATACTCAAAATCAAAATGATTTTATATAAAACTATTAATATACCATGATAGCCACTCGCCTAATTCCCTTTTCTACCCCTTTCTTTTATCTAATTGTATTTTTAAAAAACAGTTTATCTATCTATATGCTCCTTCGCTTTTATCTCTAACAATTTGTATATCTAAATTCCTGTCTTTTTTCTTTTCGTCTCCCAGTCCTTATATCCTTATTGGGCAATCTATTCACCCCTTTATCCATCCATCTCTCTGTCTACACCGGCACCTGGTTCATCAGATGCTGGTGTGTACATGACATTTGTCTTCTTCAGACTAATTGTAAGACCAAACACAAAACGATCCATCTTAAGCTCCGTGTCTTCTTCTAAACAAGCAAGAAGGTCAACGTCATCAGCATACAGAACATCTCGGATTAGAATCTGACAGACTTTTGACTCAAAGCTAAACGTTTTCAAACTGAAAACACCTTCAGTAGTTTGAAATTACAATAGAGCACCTTTATCACAATACATAGCCACATAGCTACGTAACTACATAGATACATAGATACATAGATACATAGATACATAGATACATAGATACATAGATACATAGATACATAGATACATAGATACATAGATACATAGATACATAGATACATAGATACATAGATCCATGTCTATTCGGATACATAGATACANAGATACATAGTTACATAGATACATTGATACATAGATACATAGATACATAGATACATAGATACATAGATACATAGATACATAGATACATAGATACATAGATACATAGATACATAGATACATAGATACATAGATACATAGATACATAGATACATAGATACATAGATACATAGATACATAGATACATAGATACATAGATACATAGATACATAGATACATAGATACATAGATACATAGTTTCCTTGATTGGTTGATTAATTGATTGATGAAACATCTCATTCTTTATTGGGCAGTTTCATTGGAAAGAATAATCTCTCTTTTCCATTTGTTCCACTTATAGAATTCGAAAACTCCACTTGCACTTGCTGCAAAGAACCATCATCTTGAAGTCATGAAGTACCTTGTGATGAGAGACTTCGATGTTGAGATGTTACTGATGGACAAAAAGGTAATACAATTTGTGTTCTTAACTTTAATCGACGCACTTACTTCTGCACTCCACTTTCTGTCTCCTGAGGGCTCCACCGCGAATGCTAACATTCTTTTGAATGGCTGTTATTTTCTTAGTTATTTTTAGTGTTCTTTTATTTTTTTATTTGTTATTTTATTTTTATTACAATGCTTCCTTTCTTATTTCTATTTCCTGCAACATTTAATTACCGCATTTGAATACAACAGAAAATTAGGATAGGACTTTTAAAACAGGGTTTACAACAGTCTCTAAGAAGAACAAATCCTTTGTACTCTGTTCGATAGTTCTTTTACTCGCCCATTTACTCAACAACACAATCTTTTTCTTGACTTCCGTCATACTCTGTTTTCTTACAAAAAAAGTGTTTGATCTAGTATTATTTTCTTTTACCAAATCACGCTATAAATATTTTGTCCAAAAACACCATTTTCGTTCATTGATCTGTTGCATAAATAATGGACTTACAAATTTGTGTTTTCCTTCGTGTCAGATGTTTTGCCAGGTTCGATTTTAAATCAGGTGACCCAGTATAAGAAGTAAAACTACATAGTAAAGACAACTTTTAAAAGGTTGCTGTTATAAAGAAAAATGTAAGATTAAGCAGGCTTTTCGATCGTAAAAGTACTAAATCTTTCGTTTGGGTATAACAAAGACTACTGAAATCGGTTTTATCTTTTTGAAAGAAAAAGAGAAGCAATCCTAACAGATTTAACCTCTTGAAATTTTTTAAACCTACATATCGAAAGTAATACAACAAATGATCTATTGTAAAGGCTTTTTAAAAATATTTCAAATAATCATGAGCAAAGCTCATTTGAATAAGAACGAGTGTTCTGGAAATAGCTGAATTCAAAACAAATTATGTCATGAAGCACTTAATATTGCACCCTAAGTGGAAGATCGTAATTTTAGATTTCAGATTAAATAACATAAAAATGATCAGCTACATAACATAACATTGAATGAAATATGGAGATTAAAATAAGCGCTATCTAGCTCATTTTTACATGTTTATTATGTTTATTGGAATGGCTGTAGCTGCATTTTTCAAATGCACCTTCACAAGTGTACCAAAGGGGCCAATATGCTTACCTATCTAGTAAACTTTAAAATAGAAATTCAAACTTTTAAAAATGTAGTCCTTTAAACTGTAATGTTATATAAGTTTTGAAAAGGAAAATGGAAATGAATTCTCTAATATTAAAAAGCTAAAAATTTAACATTTTTGAAATTTATGCCATTTGTGACATAAAAGATAGGATCACAGTGCTCTTTGTATTATCTTGAGTAGCTTTCACTTTATAATGGTCTTATGATCTTGTACTGTATTTTTTTGTGTGTGACAAAGTTAATGTCGGAATCTATTATTTAAATTTTCTAATGACCTTTGTCAATATAGTATGTCATTGACCACTCTCTTCTTCAGCAGCCATTTTGAAGAGACAGGACTGCTATTTAAGCCTCACTTTGGACAGACATGTTGACTAAAGTAACTTTAATTTGCTGTTCTCCTCAAAAGTGATTTCTCTTATTTTGTAAATCGCCACCCATGAGAACCATGCTGTTATAAAAGCTATTAATATGATAAAATGTGTTTCTTTTCCACCGTTAAAAGTTTTTTATACATCCAGCCAAGGCTTGGAAACAATCTAAACACAAAAGAAAGAGTTTGGCGCCTTCTGAATGATGAAGGGTTCTTGAGAAAATGGAGTTTTCTTGACTCCTCTGCTATATTTTGATATTTTTACTCTAATTCCTGGTGTTTGGCGAATATAGTGTTTAACTTTTTTTTCTTGTCGGCTCAGCTGAGTGTCATTTCATTTTATGAATGCGTTTTATTTACAATTTATTTACTGTTATTCTTCTCACTTCAGAGATGCTTTTAAGAATAAATATCCCTTTTTAAGTCCTTTGAAACAAGTCATTAAGATCAACATCTATCATTTGATTGGAACTAAGATATTTTTATCTGTTACTCTTTCAGACGCAATCTTTAGATGCACCCTCTTACGATTGCTACCGTTAGCTAAATTGTTGTCATTCACCTTCATATCTCAAGTTTTGTTTGAACAACCTTACTCGCTAAAAGATTCCTTTACTAAAGGTACTAATACATTCGATTTTTTAGTGACTTTTTTTCCAAATTCTATTTTAGTTCCTTACAAATTTGATGCTGTGCAGTAAGCTGAGTGAAAACAAATCCATCGTTGACTTCATCTTAAATTCCCCAGCTCCAATTTACACTGCTTGCAAATTGGCCAGATTGTATAGAATTGAATCAACTAGAGAAAAGGACAAAAGTCAAGATTTTGAAGCCATGAGTGATTTTTGTGAAGAGCTGGGCTTAGATTTGTTACATTTATCGACTGCAATACATACGGAAGACGTATTAAATGCTACGGATGATAGTGGAGAACCATTACTTGATATGTTAATAGAAGGTGAGCTCAAGGAATGTGTTGCTCATCCAAATGTTCAAAATTATCTCAGTGAAGTATGGAAAGGAGAAACTGGCCTGGATGGCTGGAAATCAATGGTGATTTTCCTTCTTTGTGCTATCTGTCCACCAATTTGGGGATTTCTTTGTCTACCCTGGCATCGTTGGAGTACAATTCCAACTTTAAAATTTATATGTCACATTATTTCACATTTATACCTAGTAATAATTTTAATACTTGTTGCAGTTGTTCCTTGGGATCATTCTTTTCAAGGGGTTTTTCCTACACCTTATGAGTGGCTACTACTCTTATGGTTAAGTGGTACACTCTTATCTATAATCACGGAACCACAGGGGCGATCCGGTCCAGGATGGCTTCCATCGATAACCCTTGGAGTGGCTACGATCGCTATTGCAGTCCATATCCTGGCGCTATTCTTCGAAGGTAAGGAAAGGGAGGAAATTATGTACGGTAGAGACCAAGTGCTTGGTCTTATCATCTTCCTTTGCATGGGACAAACCATGGAATTTCTCTCTTTGCATCATCTTTTTGGACCTTGGAGTATCATTATTCGATCTTTAGTACTTGATTTGATGCGATTTCTTGTTATTTTAATGATTTTTATAACTGGATTTACACTTCATCTCTGTGTTGTTTATAAGCCAGTCTATAATTTAAAGAAAACCGATATCCCTGTGGATGTTAAAAAAATTCCTATACGAGGTAATCCTCTCATCGTTTTTGAAGATTTATTCTTTGCCATGTTTGGTTTAACTGGAAAAGAGAGTATTACAGGGTATGACCCTGACACAAATCCGTTAGCTACGAAATATATTGCATTAGCAAGCTTTGCTTTGTATGAAATCATAGCAATCGTTGTGCTCGTTAATCTACTTATTGCAATGATGAGTGATACTTACGCTCGATTAGAAGCGAAATCGGATGTGGAGTGGAAATATGGCAGAGCAAGGCTGATAAGGAATATGACAAAATCAAGAACAACACCAGTGCCAATGAATGTGGTAACTATCGCTGTTACCTGTTTCAATGTTATAATAAAAACACGTGGATGCTGTTGTAAATCAGACATTCAACGTATTTGTGATGAATTGAATCAATTACCAGAGAGTTTTCCAATGGAATCGGTCTTAAGTCACGATCAACCTATGTTAATGGAAGAAGCAAGTGGCCCCAAGAAATTAGAAGACGTAGTCAACTGGAATGACATTGTTATGAGGTACATGCAAAATAAAGGATGGACTATGTACGATAACGAGGGGGAGAACGACGAGGAAGTCCCACCTGAAGAGCAGAAAAGGACACGAAAAAGAACTACAATGAGGCCAGCATCCAATGGTGTGATGTAGATGTTTGCACAAAACCTATTAAATATGATAGGGTTTTTTTTTGGGGTAGACGACACTGAACGCGCCATGTATAAAGTGGTGTCAGAATAGTTCTCGTTTAACTGCGTCATAGGAACCACCAACACATCTGAAAGCGACCCTCATTTATAATTCTTAAGCAGGGTATAATTAGTGCACAAGAAAGTGTTGATTTCTGCCCTGACACCTAATTTTTTACAGACCTTAGTCTAAAAACTGGGAGTACTGACCTCTTAGCAATTCCCCCACCCCACGTTTGGTGAGAGTTTATTCGTTCCTTCTCCAATCTATAACTTTAACCATTTAGTTAAAAGTAGAAATAAGTAAAATTGGTTGCAATTTTCAAGCGGAAAAATATAAACCGTTTTATGTAGGATAAAGAAACTGAATTGAAATTCCATTCCTAAACATCTAGGACCCATAATGGGAGTAAAAAAAAGTTTATATTTATTTTCTGTTATATCTCGAAAATTTATTTTTCCGATTTCCCCTTGCCTTGCAGTAATAAAAAATAAGTGCTAAAACAGTATTTTCAAATGGATTTTTACTGCTCATTAAAAGAACTTAAAAAATATCCCCTACCGTATTCTTTTAGCTTTGTTTTTCTTCCTTCCTCCTCGAACGGTATCTGTAAAATCACATCCATTGCAGTAAGGATCTTCGTCTTGTGTTTTCTTTTCTTGCAGAACAAATATTTTGGTATGAATCCAACCAGGGTTTGTTTTACACAACCAATTAGCTATCCTATTACCATCGACCTACGTATTTTTATTTTGTTATGTAATGTAGCTAACCTTATTTGATTTTGGTAAATGTTACAGACATAGCAATATGAACAACATCGAATTTTGCGTTCAATCACAAATGTTATTTTATTCTTCTTTATGAACTGAAAAGTAGATGTAAAAAGTATTACCTAACGTAGTCGTTGTTTTAAGCTAATTTAAACATTCTTTCACTATTTTCCTTAACTAGAGGGACCAACTATCAGGCACGTAGAAAAGGGGGGGTTTACTTAGATTTCTGTATCATAATGAGCAATATTTATTACGTAAAAATATTGTTTATCTGAGGTAAGGCATTCACAAGGGAATTTAGGTCATTTGTCTTATTCTGGCGTTTTACATTCACTCATTAAATTTCTTATCGAGTTCCTAGGACTTAAGAGTGTATTCCGTTTCAAGTATTTAGGACATAATACGTGACAACAAACAAGTTCTCCACATTGAGTGTAATTATAGACTATAATTCTGTATTTTGAGTTAGAGGCAGTTCAATAAATACATAACGCCAAAATTAATTATTTTGATACCCTTATCCCTTCATAATGATTCTTCGCGATACAAAGCTAAAACGATTACTTAGTGTATACCCCCTTTGATGACAAAAGGTGTTTTTTTTATTCTCAAGATTCAAGCTCTCGTAACAAAAATAAATCGTTATGTTGTAGTGAAAAAAACACATTTTTTTAGTCAACATAACATCTAAAGTACTTCAGCAATAAATGAATCAACACTATTTATCCCTGTCATTCCACCTGTCCATAGGGGCTCTTGTTTGTCAGTCAACAGGGTATTGGTACCAGAATCATAAAGAATTTTGGCCATTTCATCTGTCCCCAGACTAATTTGACTCCTTGATCTTAAGCCACTCCATTTCTTGCATCCGCATGACGGTGAGTAACTCAGACTGACGGCGAGCAGCGACTTTTTCTGGTCGTACTAAAATTCTTTGCTCGATCCTAATGTCAGAATCTCTCTTCTGATAGGGCTCACTGTGTAACGCTTTGCTTTTGACACTGCCAACGCACAGTGCATAGTCACCAGAAGATCCTTTTAATAAAGCTTCGTTGTCAACAGATGGACCAATAAAATCGTACTGCAAGCCATTCGGATAAGCCCTGTTTGCTTCTTTAGGGAACTGGAGTCTCCTTTAACGCTAAATTTTGATAAAATGACAGGTATGTGGCATCTTTGGCATCTTTTGCCAGCAGAATACCATTGACTTTTAGTCGAAAGAGGAGCATTGGTGGCGGAAGAAAGCGGTCCTTCCCAATCCGCAAATACTTCGACTGAAAGGGCCGACAGCACTGTGACTTTCACAGTCTGTATGAGATACTGAGACTCTCTCACATGAACTGATTTCCAATCCGAGACTTGATTACAGTTGAACCAACCGCATTATCTGATAGAAACTCAGCAACAACCAGACGCCCAACGATCACCAGCTTTGATCATACCTCAGTTAACACCTTTCCTGCATACTCATAGTTTTCGTGCTCTGTTTCTTTGTCAAAAGTCTTGCCGTTGCTATTGAGAGGCCCCAATGCTCATAAGGTAGAACCATGTCTCAGAAATGTCTGTAGGCTGATGAATCCGTGTGTTTAGCACTTCTGATAGCGACATAAGTGGGATCTGAATAGGTTCCAGCATCATTTCATAAATCACTATTCTTTTAAACCTTCATTTTCCCAATGACTGAGGGTATAAGTTTGTGATTTGCATCAAAGGCAAAATCACAGGTCTAGTAAGCTCACTTTGGCGTGATGCCATTTAGCACTTACAGTCAATTATCGTTGTTTCCAAATAAATAAAAAATAGCAACTGTGTTATACCATGTCATTTGAAATGTTTAAAAGAGAAAAGCAACTACTTCTTTGCATGAATGTATTTTGGTGCAGCGAGCTGAGTTAGCAAACCTTACTTCAAAAGAGTGTCATTACAGTAATAGCGACTATACCACTCCCCGCCACCCTTGAAACGTGGCATGATGCTGCTGTAAATTTACATTTTTTGGCAACGTTTGCCCATAGATATTAAAGATTCCTTTCGTTGAACTTGTCCTCTATCTCTCCTTCAGGTATTTGAATTGCGTTTTCAGATCATTGAATTTCTTAAACTGCTACTTTAGCTCCATCAAAATTGTAGATACGTTTTCTTTAGTTTCCCTGTTGCTTTCAAGAAACGCCAGTAATTCTGCAACAACAGAAAATTCTGCACAAACTGCAAGAGCTAGCTTCAGCTCACACAGAAAACACCAAATCGAATCATTTAAGTATATCTGTGTGACAAAAAACTGTAATTAAATTCTTTCACTTTTACCTGTGGAATGGAGGGTCACATGACTTGGTCGCTATCGGTTTTCATCCCATAATTACGTAGAATGATAGGAAAGTTTGTGTACGTCCATTACACTTACAGCGAAAAAAGCCAATTGTTGCAAGTGCTATATTTTAGGATACCCCTTGTCGCCAGCGCTTGTTGTGTGTGACCCACTCACAACCATCGAGCTCCCGAAAAGGATGCTTTTAATAACTTCCAAACATCTGGCATATTAGCTTCATTCTAAATTGTACGATAAGTCAGCAGATCTCTTGCCAATTTAGTCTCAAACGTCATATTACTTTTACAACAGAAGTCTAAACAATTTGATGCGATTTGCTGCAACTGGTCTCTCTTCAAAGCATTTCATTTTTTTTCTGATTTTTACAACTTTACATAATGATTTCATATTTTACGTCCCAATCCCAAAAATTTGACGTAACATTTCGTATCGAAAATAAGGCTCTCACCAGCGTTACGTATTTATTAAACAGCCCCTTTGTTTGAATATTGTATATTGGTACCTAACATGACACATGTCAATTAGTAGCTGGCTTAAAATGCATTCATATTGGATTGAGAGAACATGAAAATAATTTCTCTGTTGTAGCTTATATTTCATCTCACTTGGAACAGCCTCGTAGAGCTTGCTTTCCCAGCCTCCTTTCTTTGTCTGCTGCAGACGTGCACTTTACAGCAAAAAGAACTGATATATATATATATATATATATATATATATATATCAGTATATATATATATATATATATATATATATATATATATATGCGTATGATCAACAAAAAAAAGCTAAATATCTAAGACATTGTCATTGAGCCACAAACGGAAGTGCTCATCAACAGTTTTGATATCACCTCGAATACCTACAAATCAATACCTGTTGATGGGTATGCCGTTTTACCAATGGGTATACCGTTTTACCAATGTTTACGTAGCCTGTCTAAGAGTAAGTAACTCTGAATTTAAGTCTCCTGACTATGACAGAAATAAGCTCACTGCCTTATGAGTTGCTACTGGATTGCCAAAGGCTAGACACACTGCCAGTTAACTGGTGTGCGTCTGCAAGGGCATGCAGCCATAGAAAATTTGCTAAACAAATAATGCAGATTAATCAAATTCATTCAAACATATTGGATCAGTTGAGACCAGAGTTTCCAACTGTCACCATTCATATTGATAAATATTGGGGTGTCAACAGAAACTGGATTAATCTTGGTCAAGAAAAGGGCGAAAAGATAAACGAGAAAGAAATAGAATAGAGACAAAAAAAATTATGCACAAAAGCATTCGGTTTTGAAATACTGAACGTCGAAAATAGGCTGCAGAATGAAAGAAAATTCCAATTCTATGGGAAGAAGAAACCCTGACCTATTGGACAAAATAAAGGAAGTAAAGCAAAGTATATTGAAGATAAGCGAAATACTTTTCATAATGAGGCAAACAATTGAAAGAATAGTGTGTGTTGTTGTGATAAAGGGGTATACAAAAAGTGTTGCTGAGGTAAAGAGAATGTCCAAAATTGTGATGAGTACAAAGCTATTCATAGATTGTATCATAATCAACATCGTCAGTGTCTAGAGACCAATATTCCTTAAAAGAAAACAAAGAGTTTTGGAAAGATTTGGATGCTGTTGCCTTAATATTCTCAAGAAAAGGAAGAACCGCCATGAGGTTGGTGGCAACAAGAAAAGCATACAAATTCTCTGTCTGATGTGCAGGAACAAAGGATCTAAGAAAGGTATGTGGTTGCAAAATTCTTGCAGGAGAAAAAGCTGTACACTGCACGATTGAGCTATACCAAATGAGAATCATAACCAGAGAAGAAAAAAGAAAGAATGTAGAACCAAGAGTGAAGTGATGAAACCATTAGAAGGCGGAGTGGAGGCAAAGCTTCAATAGTGATTTGATAAAGATAGTGAGAACTGGTTACACATTACAGAGGCCATTCGTGAAACAACTAGAACAGTCCTTGGAGTGACATTAAGGGGTCGAAAAGAGATAGGGAGACGAGGTGGTGCGATGATACTGTAAATGAAAGCACGAAAAAGAACAAGAATGTAAAGGACGCTTGACCATTTAATCAGAGAAGAAGATGAAAGAAAATACGAGGCTAGGTAAGGAGTGGCTAAAGAAGAGGTGGCTAGACCAAAGAAAAAATTACACAGTTAGCTTTATTAAATGCTACACACAGCAGAAGGAGAAAAAACACATGGTACGTGGTGTTTTTTTACAATGAACTAGGTAGGCTGACATCTGCTCACAAGAAGGACAAATATTCGTGTTTGCGGATTTCAATGCCAAAGCTTGCTCAATCTTTAACACCTTATTAACAAAATACAGATAAATTTCGGAATGAGCATGTTAAGAGCAATGGAGAACTTCTTCTAGAATATGGAAAGGAAAATTACCTAATTCTTACCAATTCGATGTTCCAACATAATCGTAAAACATGAACATCACTAGAAAGACTGCTTCAACGTCTTGGCTCTGATGGAACGCAATGAAGGAATCCATACAGAAATTAGATAGATTAATTATGTTATTACAACTTCCTCAAGGTTCTGAATCATAATTCACCATTATACAATGGCCTACCTACCCCAAATGATTACAAGCTTGTAATGAATGTCATCTAACTGAATTAGTGAAAAATGAAACCTCAAAATAACAAAATTTTCAAACATATAAACATTCTGAACTTGAAAAACCTCACCATGCAACAATGATACTCAACAGTAACTAGATAACAAACTGACTTTGATGGAAAATAACACTCAAAATGCAAGTAAAGGGTGACATGATATCGCAAACGCGTGTAAGGAAACTGCAAAAGAGATCACTAGCACAAACCAATCCAACAACAAATCGTCATCATTCTAGGCAATTCAAGACTTATTTGCAAAACAAAAGAAACTAAAGAGATGATTCAAAAGGAAGCAGAGACAAAGACACAAGATTGAAGCTAAAAAAGGAAATATCCATGACACGGAAGTAAATAAAACAGTTGTTGAAAGCTGAGGGGAAAAGTCCTCCTTGATGAAGAGCTCAAAAAAATATAAATATATAAAAACGACCCAAACATATACAACAAAGCAATACGAAACATCAAATCTTGCAAATCGTGAAAACCTTAAAATATTTATTTCTTTTTTTACTTTCCAAATAAGCAAGTCTTAATCCCTACAAATTTCTTCCGATATTTATTTTCATCGGATTATAAACCTATACGAAGAAAATGAACCAACCGTTCACCAGTGACAAAGTGCAATCACTGTCAGAGAAGAATAAAAACAACAAACCTTGTGGACTAGAAGGAGTACATGCAGATTTAGATAAGAATGGTTCAAACAAAATAAATTCTTCAATCACCAAGGAAAAAGGAGATTATTCATATGTTATTGGTTTACGACTAATGAAACCGCCTGCAAAACAACTCAAGAAAAATGAGATAGAATCTAAGCTCTAAGCTGATGCAAATCATGAAAGATACTCTAAAAAAGTGTGAATTACATAGGATGCGTATCTTGAAAAATTTTGTCATCTAATATGTCACAATTGATGAACACACTGTTCCATACAGTGGGGTGTGTCAAGGGGATTGTCTGTTCGCCCTCCTGTTTATCCTCGACTTGGCACACGCTTTGAAATCTTTACCAACTTAAATTCAGGAGAAGATCACCGAAAACCTATGTGGATAGCATTTTATTAGATGATTAAACGAGGCCAACACCAAATCCAAAGCGATCCAAAATATGCTTATGGCATCACTTTTATTCTGCCTGATGAAAGAAAAATCAACCAAGTTGTTAGAGCCATTCCAGAAAAGCTTAAACAAGAAGGCTTAATGGTGAACAAAATTAAAACTAAAGGATTCCACGTAACTAGATATGTTGGCAGCTTTAGGAAAAGATGCAAATATTTTGGTTACTTACTTGACTCTGAAGAGGACATAAACAGACGAAAGCCTCTTACTGTTGATGTTTACAATATGATGGGAAATATTTTCGACATCAAGTGAAACAAGGAACTGACCTCGGAATCTTCAGAACATACTTGGAAAGGGTCTTTAAACAACTCAGAGCTTTGGACTTTGACGAAAACACTGGAATTGGTAATTTTTTTATTTCAAAGAGAAGTATTACGAATATTCTACAGATCAATTGGTGTGACTACGAATCTAATAAAAAGCTATGTCGACGTACTGGGATACAACCCCGGAGTACAAAGATATTTAAAAAGGATTATCTTGGTATGGTCACTTACTACGCCTATATGAAGACACATCAGCACATAGGGCGATAACAAATTTCGTAAAGACCAGTTTCAAGGTCAACTGGAATATCTAACACATCATCGGTGGGATGAATTGTAGCTGATATCAAAAAAAATTTCCAATATTCTTGTCGTGAATAAACATGATCTGAACCTGGAAATTCTTGAAAAAACAGGTTTCAATAGAAGCTTTGCACAAAAATTGTTGGTGGCATGATTTCTAACTAGACCAATGTGTAGTGATAATGTGATAATAGCTAAAGTCACAATGACAGTTTCTCACCGTAGTTTTTTCAGTCCTTGCGGATTACGGTTGTCTGCCTGGCACCCAACTCTATCAGTGATTGCCATCTTATCCTGGTCTCCATGTCACCTGTTACTATGTTCCACAGCTTCATGTCTGCATGTATTGTATCTTTCCATCGTTGTTTTGGCATTCCTTGCTTTTCGTTTCCCTCTACTTTGATATTGGTGACTCTCTTAATATCTTCTTTTTGGCTCTCTGACACACGTGGCCATACCATTCCACTCCATTCCAGTCTCTTTCGTCGCATCGTTTTTCTAATTTCTTCCACCCCTGTTAGCTCTCGAGTCCCTTCTGAAGTGAAAACTTCTGTGATACTCCAGGCTGATCTTATAGATGTATCTTAGCATTTTTATTTCGGTGGTGCTCAGGCAACCCTCTAGGCTTTGCGTGAGCGGCCGTATTTCATTGCCGTACAGCATTGCTGGTCGTATGCATACCTTCTAAAGCACCATCTTCAATCTTCTTCTTCTTCTTCTTCTTCTTCTTCTTCTTCTTTCGGCGTTTCCCTTTTCAGGGGTCGCCACAGCGAATTGACTTCTTCCACTTGAGTCGGTCACGTGCGTCTTTCTCGGTCAAGCCAAGTTCCCTCATGTCATCTCCCACACAGTCTTTCCATCTCCTCCTTGGCCTTCCCTGCTTTCTCTTGCCAGGCAGCTCCATGTTCAGCACCCGTTTAGCAATGTGATCCTCCTCCCTCCTTTGCACATGTCCATACCACCTTAGCCGTGTCTCTCTCAGCTTTAATGCGATGTCACATATCCCGATGGTGCCGCTGATCCTTTCATTTCTGATCATGTCCTTTCTTGTGACTCCAAGGGACCACCTCAGCATACGCATTTCTGCTGTTTGCATTTTCTTCTCAAGACTCTTGGTTAGAGGAGCTGTCTCTAGTCCATACAGCATCGCAGGCCTTACTACTGTTTTGTATAATTTTCCTTTGACTTTGACCGGTACTCTCCTGTCACACAAAATTCCAGTCGTGCTCCGCCAGTTGCTCCACCCTGCCTGGATTCTTTTCTTCACTTCTTTTGAACAATCGCCACTTTGCTCAATGGTGGACCCGAGGTACTTGAAATTCTCTACCTCTGGGAGATCATCATGACCGATTTTAATTGGTGGTAAGTCTCTTTTCTTGTTTATGCAGAGGTACTCCGTCTTTGCTCGGCTCACTTTCAGACCACGTTTCTCAAGTGCATTTCGCCATCCTTCCAGCTCTTCTTCAGCCTGTCCTTTCCCTGTGTTCATGAGCACAATATCATCCGCAAACATCATATTCCATGGCGCCTCCTTTCTTACTTCATCTGTCAACACATCCATCACTACAGCAAAGAGTAGTGGACTCAGGGCTGACCCCTGATGCAATCCTACTTTTACACTGAATGCTTCTGTCCTTCCTGCAGCACATCTGACCTCCGTCCTACACTCTCTGTACATTTCTTGAATACAGCGCACATACTTTTCCGAGACTCCTTTCCTTCTCATGCAATACCAAATTTCCTCTCTCGGTACCCTGTCAAATGCCTTTTCGAGGTCGATGAATACACAATGAAGCTCTTGTTGGCCTTCCCGATACTTCTCCGCTGTAGTTCTGAGCGCAAAAATGGCATCCGTTGTGCTTTTCTTGGGCACAAAGCTGAACTGTTCTGGGCTGATTTCGATCTCCTCCCGGACTCTCTGATCTATCACCCTCTCCCAAACCTTCATGGTGTGACTTAGCAGCTTTATTCCTCTGTAGTTCGGGCAGCTTTGCACATCTCCTTTGTTCTTGTATATTGGGATTAATGTGCTTTTGTTCCATTCTCCCGGCATCTGCTCTGTTTCAAGGATATCATTAAATAGGTCTGTTAGGAGTTCAATTCCGCAATTCCCAAGGTGTTTCCAGGCTTCTACTGGTATTTCATCTGGACCAACTGCTTTACCGTTCTTCATTTTGCTAAGTGCCCTTTTAGTTTCCTCTCGTGTGATTGGTCTTATCTCTCTGTCCTGGACTGCTCCACTGTTTTCTCGGCCTTCCCTGGGGTTCTCAACATTCATTAGGTCTTCAAAATACCCCTTCCATCTCCCCAGGATTTCCGGTTCTGACATCAATACAACGCCATCTTCATCTTTCATCATCTTAACGTGTTGTATGTCTTGTGTGTCCTTGTTTCTTTGTTTAGCCAATCTGTGGACAGCTTTCATTCCTTCGCATGTCTCCATGTTGTTGTACAGTTCCTCAAATGCCTCTGCTTTTGCTTTCGCCACTACTCGCTTGACCTCTTTCTTTGCCTCCCTATACACTGCTCTAGCTTCTTCTTCTCCATCTGCATACCACCTCTTGAAGGCTTGCTTCTTTTTCCTTATACTTTCCTGTACCTTTTCATTCCACCACCAAGTGTCTTTCTCCTTCTTTAGCCTACCAGTGGTCTTACCGAGCACTTCACTGGCCACTGTACGAATTCCATCTGCCGTTGTCTTCCAGTTTACTGGCAAGACCTCTCCAAGTCTTTCTCTGATCTCATTCTTGAACCTTTCTCCCATCTCTGGTTCTTTAAGCTTCCACCATTTGATTCTTGGCTCCGCTTTTTTAGTCCGTTGTAATGGGGTTTGCAATGTGATCTTGCATATCACCGGTCGATGCTGAGGTGTAACACAATCACTTGTTAATACTTTGCAGTCTGTGACTTCCTTCAGCAGTCTTCTTCTGCAAAGTACATAGTCGATTTGGGTACTATGTGGACCGCTTTTGTAAGTCACTTTCTGTTCCCCTGCCTTCATGAAGAATGTGTTGATGATAGCTAGGTCGAAGCTTTCTGCAAAGCACACTATTCTTTCTCCTTGCTCATTTCTTGTTCCTAGTCCATGCTTGCCCATGTTTCTTTCATTTCCCACATTACCTTCTCCAACATGTCCGTTGAAATCTGCTCCTATATACACACGTTCATTGCCGGGGGTCTTGCTCACATAGTCATCCAGATCGTCCCAAAATCGTTCCTTTTCTTCTTCATTACATCCACTCTGTGGAGCGTAGGCACTGATAACTTGGATGATAGTACCTCCAATCTCCATCCGTATTCCAATGATTCGGTCTGAACGTCTCTCTACCGATATAACCCCCTCAGTGAGCGATGGGTGGAGGATGATGCCCACACCATTCCTGTTGTTTGCTGTCCCACTGTAGTAGATCTTGTATCCATTTCCAATCTTCCTTGCCTTTGAGCCTTTCCACTTGGTTTCTTGCACGCATAGAACCTTCAGCTTTCTTCTTTCTATCAAATCTGCGATTTCGTTTCCTCTCCCTGTCATTGTACCAACATTGAGAGTACCAATCGTGAGCTCCTGTTTTCGGTCTTCCTTCCATCGCTTTTCCTTTTTACTTCTTACCCTTCTTCCTCCACGTTTCCTTCTGCTTTTGTAGCCAGTCGTATATTTTCCAATACCTCGCTGGTCTCCCAAGGCAAAGGCGGTCGTTGGTAACCCGGGCCGCGACCGATCCGGTATGATATTATTTTGTTCAGTCATTCGCATTTTTGAATTGGCAGTTGTTTTTCTGGTCGGATGCCCTTCCTGACACCAACCACAGTTATTGGCGGTGGGCCTAGCCTTTGGTCAAAAGACCTGCTCACAAGGCAGTGAGTGACCATCCCCGGCCAGTGACCTCATCAAAGAAGTTCATATGCCCAGGAATGCTTCATCCCCTCTCTAGCAGGACGAACCGACTGAGGAGAAGAAGGCTCCGTAACCCTGGAATGGGTGGCTAAACCGGGTGGTACACCTTGCCAAAGGGTGTCCCGGGGATTGTGCAGGGCAGGGTTATCCATTCCCTGAGGTTCATGTTGAACCTGCATACCCAAAAAGCACCATCTTCAATCTATTTGGTAAATTTTTGTCACAGAAAATACCTGTCAAACTTCGTAATCTGTCTCATGCATTTCCTATCCTCCTTTCTACTTCTCACCCCTCGACTAGTTCCAATGTGTTCATTCATATCTCCTACCACTACCATCTCTTTGATACTGGGTACCTCCCGCTCATATCCCCGTCTAGTTGGTCCCAGAAGAGGTCTTTCTCATCAGAATCACAGCCCTGTTGAGGCGCATATTCTAAAAAAAATGTTGTAGGTTCTTCCCGGTGTCAGAAGCTTGAGTGACACTATTCTATCTGATGTTCTCTTGACCGTCACCACACTATCCAGTCACTTGTTGCTCAGGCATTTTGCCAATCCGTTTTTAGGTTTCTTTCCTCCTACGTAGAATAACTTGCAACCATCTTTATTGTCTCTCGCTTTTCCTCCCGCTGTCCCTCTTGTCCACTTCGTCTCCTGTATACACAGTATGTCAATTTTTCGTTTGACCATCATACCCGCTATCTCTCTGCTCTTCCCTGTGGGATTACCGATATTCAGGGTAGCTATATTTATCTTTGTGGTTGGCCCGGCTCCCTTATTTTCCACAGCGTCAGGGTTCCTTTCCTGTTGCACGTCGCTTTTTCGGGGTGACGCCCTGTCATTCACTGATTTTCTGTTGGTTGTCTGCATGATTGTTTATGTGGCATGGGTTTTTAAGGACCAGATGCTCTTCCTGATCACCAAACCATTTTTTTATTTGAGGACTTGGGATCAGTTGGAGAATGCACTGGTTTGTGCAGCCTTGAGCTTTTCACATGAGCCAAGGACAACTGAGTCATGTTGCATCTGAGTTTCTTGGTCTGTATCATACCGGTCCCCTGTGAAACAGTCAGAAGACAGAAAAATGAAAATTTCTTTTTCAGGAAAAGAACATCATGGCGGATATTTCTGTAAACACTCCAAGATTTTGAATGCTTTTTATTATGGTACATTGTAGAAGAAGTATGAAAGAGGAAGATTTTTAAGAGGATGAAACAAATAAATCGAAATGAAACGTTTTAGTTGTTCACAGTAAATAAGTTTCATATGATAACATATTTGGATTCTTTTTTATGACGTGCAAGAGATAATTGAATTCTTTTTTCAGAAGTGGATTTTACACACAGCGATATGGCGACTGTATCAAGGAGGGAGATTGACAAATACATCAAATTTTTCTGTATCAAAGCAGCGCAGACAATAATCCAGGCAAGATCTGGTGACAAATCAGCGACACGCTGCAGCCCAGACACAATTGGAGTGGATTGGTTTAACATTGCTTTGCCAAGTGGAGTTGTTGTAACCGAGGTACAAAATGAAATCAAAACTATATATGGGCGAAGCTGCCCCGCCGTGTGTGACTCGTTTTCTATCGATGTGATTTTAAGGACGGCGGATGGATTGGATATACTTGCTGAAGCTTGGACAATCTATGCAACTGATAAAACAGATCCAAATGTCAAAGTCTGCTTTACAGTTTACAACAAATTAGCCGTGTTGTTGAAAACAATAATTTCCTTTAGTAGGGCTCTACCAGCTTATCGAATATCACGGAGACGAAATAAGGATTTTCGTTTTCTCTACAAGCTTCATTCTGGTGGTCGACGTTCTTCGCCGCCTGATTGTTCACTTACACAGAGTACAATTGGATCAGTGGGCACACCGTTTTACAACGTGTCTGTAGAAGTAGCTTATCGTGATGTTATACATATTGATGGCCAACAGACCGCTTACAAACCACCAACACCGTTAAGACAGTCAGACTCAAACAGTTCAAAAGGTAATTGTTTGTTGTCTTTGATTGATATTCGGAAATACTTATGTTATCTGAACTTTGCAATTTTTAGTTTAATCCTTACTTTTTTAGTCATTTGTTTTCATTAATTGACTGGGTGAAAATAGTTTTTGTCCGGCTGAGAATATCTGCGAACATGTGTTTTAAACAAGAAAGTAAGATATTTGACAAGGTTGAAAGTACTGCATCTGTAAGAACCATACACTATTACAAGACTGAAATATGAGCATATATATGAACAGAAAAGAAGTTAAGTAACAAGATGAATGACAAACAAGTAGAGAAATAAAAATGGAGGGTTTCACTGTACAATTTAGGAAGAGGGATAAATGAAAGAAAGGTATATATCTTACTGTAGCATATATGGTTTAGCACACAAAAATCAAGGAAAAGTAAAGGAGTAGTGAAATGTGTAAAGTTATATTTATTTATTATTTTTTGTTTTATACTATTATTTATATATATATACTTCCATTACCATGTTCATTATTTATAGTGAAGCAACTTATAATAGAAATAGTACATGACTTGTAGTATATCTTTGGTAGGGGGTATATCACTTAAAAGTCAAGGTTTAAGACTGTAAATAAGTACTTTACTCTGATAGAGGAATTGGCATTTTGTCGTGGTATGTCAGTGATTGGGTATTATTCTGAATTACCACGCATTTGAGGTAATAGTTGAGGTCTTGGTCAAAATTAGTCAAGTGGCAGGCTTGTGGAGTGTTAATATTGCAGCAGGTTTCAAAATGTTCATGAAGTCTGCATGTTTTTTTTTGTACAATATATAACTTCCTATATTTGAGGAGCCGTGGCTTATTGGTTAGTGCACTGCACAGTAACCAAGAGTTCCGGGTTCGATTCCCCGAGCTGTCGAGGAGAATTTGGAACTTTGCGAAAAGAAAAAGCCATTGGTTGGCGTCAGGAAGGGCATCCGGCCAAGGAATTCCTCACTGCCAAATCAAAGTCCCTGTGAAGGGCACCGTCTGAGCCCCAATTGCTGGGGGAAAATGACGTTAAAACTAAAAAAAAATATATATATATATAACTTCCTATATTTAATGCATAGTAAACCATGGTCCATTCTTTTTGAGGTAACTTATAGCTGACATGAAGAAAAAGTAGACATTGTTATTAGTAAACTATGGTTTTATTCAACATAAAATCTTGGATATGGGTTTATATCTGTACACCTAAAAAAGAAAAGGAAAAATAACAGCCATCAACAACTACATTTTCATAACATTCTTCCACACAAGAGTGGTCCTCAAAAACATACATCACAGGGCCCTTTCTCACCGGAGCTGATTTTTGTAATGGCTTGTTCATAGTCTCCAGGTCACTGGAGTCAATGGAGGTATCTTGATCATTATTATTATTTGGGGTGTCAGCAACAAGCTTAGGTACCTCAGGGAGATTTGTATCAACAGTGATTTTGGCTGTATCTGAAATCCATAAATGAAATAGAGCATTGATCAGTCACCAAAGTGAATGGTTAATGGGACAATAAATGGTTCCATTTACAGACAATTTCAATGATTGCAAGTCCTTCTTTCTCAACTGCTGGGTACCTTTGTTCATTTTTTGACAGTGTATTTGACAGAAATCATGGCATTCTTCACTTCAGGCCTATTCAACTTGCAGCTGTGGGCTCAAAGTGGAGGTAAGCTTTAAATATTGGAATAACAAGATAACAATGCATCACAGTAAAGTAGGTAGCATTAAATGCATTAAAATATGGATATGACCCATTGGTTCATTTGCTACAAGCTCTAATAGAGACTTTCACGAGTGGAGGCAGTTAAATACAAAACGTGATAAACACTTGAGATTGTATGATGGTGAAAACTATAAACTAACTGATCTATAATTACATGTAAATAGTGGTTCCATTTCCAACTAAACTTTGGTGTTCTTTACAGAGCTTTCATCTTTTTTGTTTCCTTTGTTTAGAGAGTCTTGTGGTACAAAAATGGGGATTATTGTCAATTTCCAGGTAATAAAATTTGTGATGGTCATGAAAATTCTACACAAAGAATTTGCACATATAGAATTATGAGCCTTTTGAAAAAATATTTAGGCCAAAAAGACAAATTGGCAAATGGTGGCATAAGAGGTAGCTTTCCTTGATTTGTTGGTGTTCAAACCTTCAAACATACATAAAGTTTCCACTTATTGGAAAAGTTTGTGTTCAAGATACGTAGCAGTGTAAACCAAATATTCCTTTACCCTAACTAACTTTTTGTTTAGTGCATCAAACACAGTTAAATCATTTGTAATTTATCCATTTGGTAGAGACAGTCACTGCATGCATGACCAGGTGACACATCCAGGTCAGAAAAATCAGCATTCAAGTCCATTAGAAGTTTTGGTTGGAAATTAGTAAGTTTTCTAAGAACATGTTTCAAAATACTAATGTATTTTCCATCAGAACCTCAGTCTCTAGTAAGACACTTGTATCTCTTCCTTCTTTCCCCTTCTCAAGTACCATACCATCTGCAATCTCTAGTTGAAGTGCAAGATGTGGCATGAACAAGTTGCTACCCGATCTGAAACAAAAAACCATTAAATCGAAGGGAAACAAGCTGCTGTTTAACTTGTGCTTGACTTGTCATTACAAAAATGTTGAAAACAGAAAATGTTGAATGAAGCGAATAAAGGAAAAGAGGAGTCGTGGCTTAATGGTTAGTGCACTGCACAGTAACCAAGAGTTCCGGGTTAGATTCCCCGAGCTGTCGAGGAGAATTTAGAACTNCAATTGCTGGGGGAAAATGACGTTAAAACTAAAAAAAAATATATATATATATAACTTCCTATATTTAATGCATAGTAAACCATGGTCCATTCTTTTTGAGGTAACTTATAGCTGACATGAAGAAAAAGTAGACATTGTTATTAGTAAACTATGGTTTTATTCAACATAAAATCTTGGATATGGGTTTATATCTGTACACCTAAAAAAGAAAAGGAAAAATAACAGCCATCAACAACTACATTTTCATAACATTCTTCCACACAAGAGTGGTCCTCAAAAACATACATCACAGGGCCCTTTCTCACCGGAGCTGATTTTTGTAATGGCTTGTTCATAGTCTCCAGGTCACTGGAGTCAATGGAGGTATCTTGATCATTATTATTATTTGGGGTGTCAGCAACAAGCTTAGGTACCTCAGGGAGATTTGTATCAACAGTGATTTTGGCTGTATCTGAAATCCATAAATGAAATAGAGCATTGATCAGTCACCAAAGTGAATGGTTAATGGGACAATAAATGGTTCCATTTACAGACAATTTCAATGATTGCAAGTCCTTCTTTCTCAACTGCTGGGTACCTTTGTTCATTTTTTGACAGTGTATTTGACAGAAATCATGGCATTCTTCACTTCAGGCCTATTCAACTTGCAGCTGTGGGCTCAAAGTGGAGGTAAGCTTTAAATATTGGAATAACAAGATAACAATGCATCACAGTAAAGTAGGTAGCATTAAATGCATTAAAATATGGATATGACCCATTGGTTCATTTGCTACAAGCTCTAATAGAGACTTTCACGAGTGGAGGCAGTTAAATACAAAACGTGATAAACACTTGAGATTGTATGATGGTGAAAACTATAAACTAACTGATCTATAATTACATGTAAATAGTGGTTCCATTTCCAACTAAACTTTGGTGTTCTTTACAGAGCTTTCATCTTTTTTGTTTCCTTTGTTTAGAGAGTCTTGTGGTACAAAAATGGGGATTATTGTCAATTTCCAGGTAATAAAATTTGTGATGGTCATGAAAATTCTACACAAAGAATTTGCACATATAGAATTATGAGCCTTTTGAAAAAATATTTAGGCCAAAAAGACAAATTGGCAAATGGTGGCATAAGAGGTAGCTTTCCTTGATTTGTTGGTGTTCAAACCTTCAAACATACATAAAGTTTCCACTTATTGGAAAAGTTTGTGTTCAAGATACGTAGCAGTGTAAACCAAATATTCCTTTACCCTAACTAACTTTTTGTTTAGTGCATCAAACACAGTTAAATCATTTGTAATTTATCCATTTGGTAGAGACAGTCACTGCATGCATGACCAGGTGACACATCCAGGTCAGAAAAATCAGCATTCAAGTCCATTAGAAGTTTTGGTTGGAAATTAGTAAGTTTTCTAAGAACATGTTTCAAAATACTAATGTATTTTCCATCAGAACCTCAGTCTCTAGTAAGACACTTGTATCTCTTCCTTCTTTCCCCTTCTCAAGTACCATACCATCTGCAATCTCTAGTTGAAGTGCAAGATGTGGCATGAACAAGTTGCTACCCGATCTGAAACAAAAAACCATTAAATCGAAGGGAAACAAGCTGCTGTTTAACTTGTGCTTGACTTGTCATTACAAAAATGTTGAAAACAGAAAATGTTGAATGAAGCGAATAAAGGAAAAGAGGAGTCGTGGCTTAATGGTTAGTGCACTGCACAGTAACCAAGAGTTCCGGGTTAGATTCCCCGAGCTGTCGAGGAGAATTTAGAACTTTGCGAAAAGAAAAAGCCATCGGTTGGCGTCAGGAAGGGGATCCGGCCAAGAAATTCCTCACTGCCAAATCAAAGTCCCTGTGAAGGGCACCGTCTGAGCCCCAATTGCTGGGGAAAAATGACGTTAAAACTAAAAAAAAAAGAAAAAAAAAAAGGAAAAATGCAGAAAATATAATTCACCCCCATTTCTTGCCCCCAGTTGCATTGTTTGTGAGAAATCAATGCACATCTTCTCCATGTGTGTCAATGTAATTCATCTATAATAACAAGAACTTGGGCACACCATGGTTACTTACTTCTTTGAGTTAAATCTGCTTCCAGAAGACAGAGGAGTTGGCTAACAAGACACTGTTGACAGAGAATAATTTCTTGTTGATGGAACTCAGCCATAAAGGAAGTGCAAGGCTGTTCACAGAATTGTTAAGTGAGATTCAGTTATGGCACAACATCTACTGCTAAATCACAAATGCAGTAAAAATCTCAAGCTGAAACAATTCAAAGTAATGGCAAAGCCAGGCCCATCTTCCATTTTAGATGTCAATTTGTATTTAACTTGTATCATCTTTTCTTTGTAGTCTTAAAATTTGTGTATACAGCTAGTCATGAAATGTGGCAGGCTTGCCAGTTTAACTTTTTTTTTTGTCTGTATAGATAAAAGTCAGTTGACTTGTGTTTTTCTATGTCCAGCAGTTTGGTCTGGCCACCAAACAAGTGAATATTTAGAGCCCCCAGCAATGCTTCCCAGTATATATCTGTGACCAAGTCCTTAGGTTGCACTGATAATATCTCCCAAGTACAGGGCCATCAAAGATGCACATTTCCTGGCTGGTTTTTTATTGGCGAGATAGAGCCAACAGTTGTTACCCTATCACATGAAGTTTCCCAGGATTACTTGTGGTTGCCACCTATACATACCAGAAATGACGGCATTGAAAAGCATTAGCAACCCTCAAGCAAGGCAGATTGGTTTGGAAAGAAACCAGTAACAACAAGCCTTCACTTACCACTGGGGGATCGGGGGTGCATAACTTCCAAAAGGATTTTCCAAATTGACTATGAACCAGATTCAAAATCACATTAACAACAAGATCAGTTTCTTCCCTGGTATGGAAGAACAGCTTGGAAGCAAAGGCTGTTCATTACTGACCAGTCAAGAGAACCAGCCTGATCAGTATCCAGGCATCACTATGTGAAGGTTGCCTTCTTGGACACCCACAGAAACATGTAGTTGTGAGCTGCCATTGCATTAAGTAAATGTTCTAGATCCAAATATTAACAGTTGGTATGCCAAAATTACTAAATTAGGAATAGATTTGCTATATAGCCTTATCCAGTCATTTTGTATTTAAGCTCTGTTTAAGATCAGGAAAGAAGGGAGCAGATATTCTATCATTGGAGAGTCAACTTTGAAATGACAACTACTGACTTCCTATTGTTACCATTATTACTGTTTGATACCTTATGATGCCATTTGTTAGATTCTTAAAGTACCTGTTGTATTTATGGTAGTAAACCCAACCTTAGTGCCACTTGGTCTCCTACAAATTTATGACCTACCATCCTTGCAACCGTTGCTAAGACTCCTTTCATTATTCCCATTAAATGGCACACAATACATAAAGCTTGTAATATTTTATGAAGAACTTGTGAAAAAATGGTGAATCATTTATCTCTAAAATGAGATATTGTGCTTCACTTTTTTACTGAGCTACCTCAAGAAAAAAAACTGTGAACAAATGAAAATTACATGTGATTTGCTGAGACCAAGATTTAATGCACACTTGGTATTTATGGTGATAATCATTTTGAAAAGTAGAAATGAGTACAACTCTTCTTTTTAAAGTATTTTCCATGTTAAATGCAATGGATTGACAACTTATTTATTTTGAAGATAGGAAGTATTTAATTTTTTCTGGTTTTATTTGTAGAACAATCCAAGACACAGGAGGTTACTCCACAAGGGATTGTTGATCAAATAGCAAAAGCTGCATTAGAAAATGTCACAGGAACACCATCATCTCAATTACCAACTTTATCATCACCTGGGTCATCAACAACTATTGATCACAATTCATGGATGTCAAAAGAAATAAGAGATGCAATAGGAGAGATAGAATTTATTGAAAGGCCACCATCAGCATCAGACATTTGTAGAGATAAAACTGCTGAGACATCAAAGAATCACCAATGTGACACAGCATGGAAAGATACAGAATTAAATCTTTCAGAGCCAGGGTTATCCAGTTTAGAACCATATAACAANGCCCCAATTGCTGGGGAAAAATGACGTTAAAACTAAAAAAAAAAGAAAAAAAAAAAGGAAAAATGCAGAAAATATAATTCACCCCCATTTCTTGCCCCCAGTTGCATTGTTTGTGAGAAATCAATGCACATCTTCTCCATGTGTGTCAATGTAATTCATCTATAATAACAAGAACTTGGGCACACCATGGTTACTTACTTCTTTGAGTTAAATCTGCTTCCAGAAGACAGAGGAGTTGGCTAACAAGACACTGTTGACAGAGAATAATTTCTTGTTGATGGAACTCAGCCATAAAGGAAGTGCAAGGCTGTTCACAGAATTGTTAAGTGAGATTCAGTTATGGCACAACATCTACTGCTAAATCACAAATGCAGTAAAAATCTCAAGCTGAAACAATTCAAAGTAATGGCAAAGCCAGGCCCATCTTCCATTTTAGATGTCAATTTGTATTTAACTTGTATCATCTTTTCTTTGTAGTCTTAAAATTTGTGTATACAGCTAGTCATGAAATGTGGCAGGCTTGCCAGTTTAACTTTTTTTTTTGTCTGTATAGATAAAAGTCAGTTGACTTGTGTTTTTCTATGTCCAGCAGTTTGGTCTGGCCACCAAACAAGTGAATATTTAGAGCCCCCAGCAATGCTTCCCAGTATATATCTGTGACCAAGTCCTTAGGTTGCACTGATAATATCTCCCAAGTACAGGGCCATCAAAGATGCACATTTCCTGGCTGGTTTTTTATTGGCGAGATAGAGCCAACAGTTGTTACCCTATCACATGAAGTTTCCCAGGATTACTTGTGGTTGCCACCTATACATACCAGAAATGACGGCATTGAAAAGCATTAGCAACCCTCAAGCAAGGCAGATTGGTTTGGAAAGAAACCAGTAACAACAAGCCTTCACTTACCACTGGGGGATCGGGGGTGCATAACTTCCAAAAGGATTTTCCAAATTGACTATGAACCAGATTCAAAATCACATTAACAACAAGATCAGTTTCTTCCCTGGTATGGAAGAACAGCTTGGAAGCAAAGGCTGTTCATTACTGACCAGTCAAGAGAACCAGCCTGATCAGTATCCAGGCATCACTATGTGAAGGTTGCCTTCTTGGACACCCACAGAAACATGTAGTTGTGAGCTGCCATTGCATTAAGTAAATGTTCTAGATCCAAATATTAACAGTTGGTATGCCAAAATTACTAAATTAGGAATAGATTTGCTATATAGCCTTATCCAGTCATTTTGTATTTAAGCTCTGTTTAAGATCAGGAAAGAAGGGAGCAGATATTCTATCATTGGAGAGTCAACTTTGAAATGACAACTACTGACTTCCTATTGTTACCATTATTACTGTTTGATACCTTATGATGCCATTTGTTAGATTCTTAAAGTACCTGTTGTATTTATGGTAGTAAACCCAACCTTAGTGCCACTTGGTCTCCTACAAATTTATGACCTACCATCCTTGCAACCGTTGCTAAGACTCCTTTCATTATTCCCATTAAATGGCACACAATACATAAAGCTTGTAATATTTTATGAAGAACTTGTGAAAAAATGGTGAATCATTTATCTCTAAAATGAGATATTGTGCTTCACTTTTTTACTGAGCTACCTCAAGAAAAAAAACTGTGAACAAATGAAAATTACATGTGATTTGCTGAGACCAAGATTTAATGCACACTTGGTATTTATGGTGATAATCATTTTGAAAAGTAGAAATGAGTACAACTCTTCTTTTTAAAGTATTTTCCATGTTAAATGCAATGGATTGACAACTTATTTATTTTGAAGATAGGAAGTATTTAATTTTTTCTGGTTTTATTTGTAGAACAATCCAAGACACAGGAGGTTACTCCACAAGGGATTGTTGATCAAATAGCAAAAGCTGCATTAGAAAATGTCACAGGAACACCATCATCTCAATTACCAACTTTATCATCACCTGGGTCATCAACAACTATTGATCACAATTCATGGATGTCAAAAGAAATAAGAGATGCAATAGGAGAGATAGAATTTATTGAAAGGCCACCATCAGCATCAGACATTTGTAGAGATAAAACTGCTGAGACATCAAAGAATCACCAATGTGACACAGCATGGAAAGATACAGAATTAAATCTTTCAGAGCCAGGGTTATCCAGTTTAGAACCATATAACAAAAACTTGGACTTAGAGCCACATATTCATGGAAGTAGTTTTAGTTCAGAACCAAGGCATTGGCCAGATGATAAGACTGATGGCTTTTCCAATCCATTTTATATGTGTCAGGCTGCCTTTGCAGATTTATCAACTGCCAGTGACTCTCTTGCCTCAGTTCCAGTACTTCCTTCAACTCCACCATTATTATCTTTGTTAGAGGAAAAAATGGTAACAAGGAATAAAGATGCTGATTCTGTTAAAGAAGTAGAACAAGGTTTGGACAACCTCTTGAAAACAAATACCCATAAACCAGAGGAGTCTGTTACATCACAAAATAAGAAAGAGAATGCATCAAATAATCAAAGTATGGAAGATGGGCAACCACAAGCACATGCAGTTGGCTTTGAAGATGATTTTGTACTGGTTGAGTTAAGACCAGCATTTTCTTACAAAGAAGGGGAAGCAGTAGCACTTTTTAGAGATACAAAAAAACCTCCTATGTTAAGCATGTTTGCCCCACAAAAGTATGATGATCATGATGCACAAACACTAAAAGAAATCTTGGATCATTATGAAGAACAGTTTCAGGACTTTGACCATTTTTTCAAAAGACTTGGGTGTCTTGAAGTGAGCTGAAACCTGTTTTTGTGATTATAGTCTTGTCAATATCCTTTAAAGAGTCCATCTCAACACCAGCACAGCATGCAAGCCAAATGTGTTTGATAGAACTCTTTACAATCTCCAAAAGAGAAGTTGTATGATAAATTTGGTATACATTTTCAGGCAGTAAATATAGTCTTAGTGCTACTTTTGTGGTATGGTTGAAGCATGATTGGTAAAAATTAACCACACAGTAAGGTGTACAAACCTATGGATATTACCAGAGTGCCAAAGAGATCATAATGCATTAGAACCCATACTTAGAGCAATATTTCAATATTTTATCCTGGGATGGATTCTAACTGGCATATAAGTAACATATCTGTAGTGTATTGGTAGCAGTTACATTGCATATAAATTATAAAAAACGAGTGAGGTTGGAATTTGTGTCAAATTTTTCATTTTATTATGGTAGAAAAGTAGAGAATTTGCAATTTGGATCCATTAGAAATCAGTTTCAATTGAGATATTGTTTTATTACCATGTAGTAGGGGATTGATATATTTTGATAATGACACTTGTTCTCAATAAAATTATTTCATTAGATGTAGGCAATGATAATTGATAGTCTAGACATAAGGCAAAAACTGTATTGTGAATTGATTTAGTTTTCAGTATTAGCAGGAAAGTGTGACACTTTGCCTATATGAAGTCAAACATATTCCACCTGAGCTTCTCAGTTTCTTTGTATCAGTATTCAGCCACTGTGATTGAAAATATTACAAACCTGGAAACCAAGTTTATACCAAAGTTCATGATTACGTTAATTATATTTGTTTACCATCCACGTTTTTGCTTATTTAATGTTCCTGGGCTACAAAATAGCTCCTTGTTCTGTGAAAGAATAGTGGTATACCCATCAATTTGGTTTTAATGCACACCCATAGAGGAGCTATTTTGTGAAAGAATAGTGGTATACCCATCAATTTGGTTTTAATGCACACCCATAGATCTTTGAGAAAAGAATTGTATAAGTATGCAGATAATTGATTTGCAAAATGATTTATAACTCAGCCAATAAAGCAGACTCTCATAGAACCTATATATCTTTGTTTAAACTTAGTTTGCTGCCACTTTATGTCTGTTTTGTTTTTCCCCTTGCATGATTTTCATGATTAACACGTGTGATGTAGACTCTGCTTGGAAAGACTTAAGTTCCTTTATTCTAAACTCTATGGACAAAACTTGTGGCTGGTCAAAATCTATGCTAAAAAGAAGAGACCTGGTGGTGGAACTATACAGTTGAACTCGCAATAAAAGAAACAAGAAAACTTTGGAAAAAGTGGGAAAATGGTGATTCCAAAGAGCCTTACCTGGTCGCCAAGCGTAAAGCAAAACTTGCTGTGTATACTGGAAAGAAATCTGCTTTGGATCAGATGTTCAAAAACCTTCATGAAAAAGACAAGCTTAATCATGTCTTCAAATTAGCTGGCAAATTGAAATGTGAAAATCAGGATATTGTTGGTGAAACTTGTATTAAGGATGACAATGGCAACATTGTCTATGATGATGATGCTAAACTGGTAGCCTGGAAAAAACATTATGACAAGCTTCTAAATATTGAGTTTGACTGGGATGTGGCTAGTCTCTCTGACACTCATCCAGCTGAAGCTCCTCCTATTCTAATAAGTGATGGTGTTGTTGTTTCGGCAATTTATCGTATGAAATCTGGCAAAGCTGTAGGACCCTCAGCTATTGTTGTTGAAATGCCGAGAGCAGCTGGTGACTAAATTATTCCTTTTGTTACCAATCTGATCAATTGCATCATTCATGATCATAAGATTGCCGATGATTGGAATCAATCCTTTATCATAAACCTCTACAAAGGAAAAGGTGATGCTTTCGAGCATGGGAGCTATCGAGGCTTAAAATTACTTGAAGTTGTTCAAAAGATTTTGGAAAGGGTGTTGAGACCTGGTGGAGGATAGGATAACTTGGAAGTCAATTTCAAGAAATCGTCCAACACGTGCTAGCATGTAAAACGGACGTTAAACCGAATATGATGATGATGATGATTATGATGATGATGATGATGATGGTGATGTTGGAGGAAATTATTAGGTCCAAGATAAAAATTGATGACATGCAATTTGGCTTTATGCCTGTTAGGGGCACTAAGGATGCAATCTTCATCCTCCGTATTGGTGAATGGGTAATATCTACAGTCCAAGCCATGTACTACTCACCTCGTTCCTGTGTCAGGATCAATGGTAAATACAGTGACTGTTTCCCTGTTGGTGCGGGCGTTCACCAAGGCTCTGTTTTGAGCCCACTTCTCTTCATCATGATGATGGAAATACTATCTCTTGCGTTTAAGACCAGTTGCCCCTGGGAACTGTTTATATGCGGATAATCTAGTCATTTCGGCTGATTGTATTGATGAACTGCTAAGAAAGTTGTCTACCCGGAAAAAAGAGTTGGAGCTCAAAGGAATACGAGTGAATATGGCGAAGTTGGTTATGGTTTGTGACTGTGGTACAAATAAACGTGTTAAATCTGGAAAGGACCCCTGTTGTGTATGTCTGAAGGGCATCGGAGCTAACTCAATCTTTTGCATTCAAGGTGAACGCGGGGTCCATAAAGGTTGCTCTAAAATCGTAGGTAGCTTGAGGCATGTCGAAAATTTTGTTTGTCCTCAATGTTCCAATCCTGCCCCTCAGTCTGCAGCACCAATATTCAAACTTGATGGCGTGGACCTTGAATGTGTTACAACATTCTGTTATCTGGGTGATGTCATTGGAGATTCTGGTGGTTGTTCTGATGCTATCACTGTTAGAATAAAATCTGCTTGGTCTAAATTTCAAGAGCTTCTACCAATCCTCACACACAGAGGGATTTCCTTGAAGGCACGTGGCCATGTGTTTGTTTCTGGTGTTAGAGGAGTACTACTCCATGCGAGTGATACCCGGCCTATGACTGTTGTAGATCTTACCAGACTGGTTAGAAATGATAACTATATGGTCAGGTGGATTTGTTCATCTAAACTCTCTGACAGATGTCCAATGGTACACCTTAGATTTCACCTCGGCATTACATCTCGGGAAGAAGTTATAAGACGCGGAAGGCTTAGATGGTTCGGCCACATCAGTCGGATGAGTGACGATAGTTGGCAGAAATGTATGGTTGGAAAATGTGAAAGCTGATTTGAAGCTTTTAAATGTAAATGAAGAATTGACTGTGGATCGTTAAATGGAGAGCAGCAATTCGTGAAAAACATGGCAAAGAAGTGCATCCAACCCCAGCTGCTGGGAACAAGAGACGTTAAACCGTGCAGTTAGTGATGATTTTCAAACAATCCAGTGGTTTTTTTTGGGGGGGGGGGGGGTTTTAAACCTATTTTTTTTTTTATTCTTGCAAAATTTTAAAAAACACGGTAAAAAAAAAAA
>RDPX01000306.1:713478-739958 GCA_003991215.1 Morbakka virulenta
GGAAGCAGGAAGATGACAATAGACATCCACTTCATCAGCATTCCACCACCCGGAAGAGACTGTCCTCCCGGAGCAGTTTCATGGACTCCACCACGCCCCTCACCACCTCCACCGACCCACCCATTGAGGAGAAATGGTTGACCAGCTGGAAGGGACACAGCATGGCAGACTCATGGACAAGCAGAGGCATTGTGCCAACTCAACAACTCGCCAGCGGAAATGAGCTACCGTGGCCAATATGGAAGACCCTCAACAGACTTCGAGTTGAGCAAGGCCGATGCAAGGCCTCTCTAAAAGTGTGGAACATGAGCCCCACCAGTACCTGTGACTGCGGCAGTGAGCAAACCATTGCACACCTCATGTCCTGTAGCCTCGCTGCAAAGTGCACCGCCGACGACCTTGCCAATCCCAGCGACGCAGCAGTGGCCTGTGCCACTTTCTGGAGTAAAGAGATCTGAGATGATGATAGCCACGAGACTCGACGAAGAAGAAGACTGGTCGAATTGCTGACGGAAAACTTTTGTAACTCAAAAATTTTCGCTTCGTTTTATTAACCCCTGTCATATTGAACAGAGGTAACTCGTCAACATGATTTATAGGCTCCCTCCAAACAATTGGTATCCTAAATTGTTGCTTTTATGTCCTTGACATAAAAGCAACAAATTAACACAAATAAAAATACCAGACAAAAGACTTCTATGACCTGGCTATGATCTGCAGTGTTACAAAACACTTTCTGCACCTGAAGCCAAGTGCATATGGTATTCAAGTCTGCTGAAACGTTTAACATGCTTGCAGAATAAAGGCAGGTTACAGAAATGTTCACATTTGAGGCATATCGCATATCAGAAAAACTAGAGCTAACCAAAGAAAATAAATATTTTCATAATCAACACCCCAGAATTACCTATTAACAGTCTTCACCTTGCCGACCCGAAAAATTTTGTTGACCACTATAATTTTTCTTTCCAAAATAAATTATCGATATGAACATGTTCTTTTTCCTCTTCAGGTGCCATGGTCTTCCAGAACATTGACGATCATGGTCTTCCACCTTGCTCTTAATCTTTCATCTGGTCTTCATTGCTGTTAGAATCCTAAAACATCGCCTTGTCTTTTCTTTCAGGTTCTTCAGGTTTGTTACAAACGTTAAACACAGTCTTCTCCTGTGCCTTTTTTCTTCCATTTTTCCAGTCAGCATCAGATTTTCCATTACTTCTCTTCTAATGACATGACTCAAATACTGCATTTGTCATTTTCTTATCATCTTTATTAATATGTGTTTCCTTCCAGCTCTATTCAAGACTGCTATGTTGCTAACTTTGTCTGCCAGTGATATTTTCAAAATCCTTATAAAAAAACACATCTCAACAGCCTCAAATTTTTTGTCTGCAATGATTCCCAGTTGCCCAAGCGTCTCATCCATACAACAGATTTGGCCACACAAAACATTCCAATATTCTGTTTTGCCTTTAACTGCAAAGTTCAGATGAAGAGTACACCTTTCATTTTGCAGAAGGTGTTCTTGGTGATTCCAATCCTTTTACTTACTTCCCCGTGGCAGCTTCCATCTGATATAATCATACTGCCCAGGTAGCAGAACTGGTGTACCTCTGATTCTTTGTCTCATTAATAATAACAAAAAATACAATTTGTTATTACTTTTTCTTTGGATATTACTGTGCACACAGTCTTCTTGATGTATAAACATTAGATCCAATTAAAAATGACAAAGAACCTTAAATGAAAAATACTACTTGTTATTTTTACTACGAAAAACAGGTGTCAGTGAAAAGTCAATTTGGATGCAGAAGTCAGAGGAAGAACCTTATTTTAGCAGATGGAATGTGAGCACCGTGCTGGATAGAGATGACAGCACGAGACTTACGCGCCTAACAGCAATGATCGCAATTGAATTGGAAAAATACAATATGGAAATAGCAGCCCTGAACGAGACCCGTCTACCAGGTCATGCTAACCTCTTGGGCAACGGCTATATGTTCTACTGGAGTGGCAAAGATGCACCAGGAAAAGCAAACAGCAACATACCCGTAAGTTGACATCAGAATGGTGGCGGAGAAAAGAAATCGAATTATAACTGGCTACTGACGTCATTGACATAAACGTTTTTTGCAAAGGGATCCGAGAAGTGCATGGTCCCAAAACAAGAGGAAGGACGCAGCTGCTATCTACAGGTGGGAACACCGTCACACAGGACATACAACAGATACTGGACAGGTTTCAACCATTTCAAAGCACCAGGCACAATAAACACCGTGCGCTCTTTTAACCAGCGTAACTCCATAGTGAGCATTTCCTCGATGAAAAGCCAGATAGAGGTTTGAGAGCCAAAGATAGAGAACTGGTAGATGCTATCCAAAAAATAAATGAAGGAAAAGCACCTGGGAAAATTTGGAATACCAGCGGTGTAAAAATGTGGAGAACCGAGACCTTAACCTCCCTCGACAAGTTTGTGATAAAGGTATGGTGAAATAAAGAGTAAGTTAGTAAGAGTAACAATAACATAGTACTCATCTTCAAAAAAAGATGGCCGCAGAGACTGGAAACTTTCGTGGGATATCTTTACCATCCATTGTATGAAAGATACCTTCCTCCATTCTGCTGAACAGACTGAAATTACATATCACACTCTGTGTTTTACCAGAAAGAGAATGAGACTTCAAGAATGGATGGAGTACCATCGGTATAATATTCTGCCTGTCCTAAACCCAAGAATTATGTATACAGAACAGCATGACACTAAATGTTGTTTTTTTTCACCTCACGAAGGCGTTCGAGACAGCTTCCCGACGTGGGCTTTTCAGTGCCCTGCAAAAGTACGGATACGCTGATAAAAGTTTCAGCTTCATCAAAGCTCTGCATGAAGGAATGCAGGTCAATGAAAAACAGGCTTAAGATGAATAAAAGGAGTTCATGTTATGACACAAACGCTTTTACTCCACTGCGATGCTCAATGTTGTCTTCAAAGATGCCGATGGTGGAATATACATTCAAACACGTCGCGGCGTTATGTTATTCAAGTGTAGCACACTTTAATGCAAAGATTAAAACCACATATCATCATTCAGATGTTTGCTCTCTCGTCGCTTCTTCTGACCGAGAAATGTAGATCCTTCCAGACAACTTTGCCCGGGCTGTTCGAAACAATGTAAAGTATGCTTATTGAGAAAAACTTTTGATGGCTGGTACATGCAGAAAGAATAAACCGTGGACGACACACAAGGCAGCTACTATACTCTCGATCAAGTTGTGTATATATATGGGGGGTGCGGAGGAAATAGATAATAAAACGAAATGGTATTTGGTATCCTACAAAGAACTTTAGCCTGGAACTGCTGTCGATGGACCAGGGACTTGGTTATCTGAGGGCCATGTTAGATTGGGAAGCAGCTTAAGGATTTACAATCGAGTCGATGCATGCACGTCCTAAAAGGCTCATAAGAGTTGACGAATTTGACGATCGCTCCATCTAAGAGTATGCAAAAAAAGAGCCAGGAATCTTTTCTTACGCGGTCACCCCGTAGGTCGTAAAACTGAATTAGTGTAAAAGAATCAAGAAATGGACCAAGTAACAAGTTGAGGACCTTACCCCCTCCATGAATCCGACGTCCTACCCACTGATAATGCAAATCAAGTGGATGGAGGGTACCAGAACCAATTTTAATCATTGCTCCAGTTAGTTATATTTTGTGAAAAGAAGTTATTAAGTGTAAGTATAAGGATTTAAGTACGGTTGAAAAACGGGGAGCTCGTTTTCGTACTAAAAAGGAATGAGACTTAAGTAGACCTTCCCCCTCGTGACACCAGCACAAAGCAGTATACTGTAGTACATCATATTAAGAAATACACAATCAATATCCTGATAATGTTGGTTCAAAATCTGACTTGCTTTTAAAATAGTATTCTTGACTTTAATATAAAAGTTCACTTGCATCAAAATGAATTTGCTTTGCATTCTAGCAAATTCGGATGTTTCCAGAACACTTTTCTGAATTTCGACTTTTCGCATGTTTGGACTTTGGCACTAGAGTTACACCATCTAAATTCATAAATCCTGCTTAATTTCAACAAAACTGGTTTTTAGTAGAAAAGACCTCGTTAGCTATTTCATTTGACAAAGGTAGGAGGATTTGCCTCAGGAAATATCGAACGCACCAACAAAAACATATTGAGATCTTAAACATAGGTCAAACGCGTAAAAATGGTACGGAAGATTGTTTAAAAGAGGGAAAAGGCATTAATAACCCTCTTAGTAAACTTAGTTCTGAAGTAACGATTACTGATGAAATGTTTAAGCGCCTCAGATCTGTGGGTGGTCAACTTTCTTGATTATCTGATTTCGCGAAAGCACACAAGAACAATATGCATATACGTCCTATGTTATCTACGGCAGGTTTCCCGGCAGGTTAGAAAATAACTGACTGGCTCTTAATAATATGTAAGGCTAAAACTGACAGCTCAAAGAAAACCGTGAAGAATTGACAGAATGTCACATTCGATGAGTGCACAGTGATCATCTCATTCTATGTCATTCTGTTCCATACAAATGCAACTCTAAGGGAGGCGATTCAGGTGGCAACCACTCAAAAATGGAAAATGGAAAACTTCTACAATTAATAAAAATACCTTCATTAAACTAGCTAAAATTGCACCAACTGATGCCCTAATGTCTACCAACGATGGAAATATTAAGTGGATGATCTAAATATGGGCTTCACCAGCCACTTATCAAACATTTAGTTGCACAAAAAACGCTACAAGAAATCCGTGTTACAAGCTTTTGTAATTCATGTGTAGATGGTCTGTAGCTTTTTGGTTTATTTTTATGAATGTTTGGAGAAAGCGAAAGAAAGTCTTTAACGAAACCAATATCCTCTACACTTCTGCGAGCCTTGCAATGCAAATTTCATAAATAAGCTAATAAATAAAGACCGAACGTGTGATGGCACCCCAATTAACTGCAACCTACCAAACACACGATAACGATATAGTACAGTAGGGTATCTACAGATAATTTTGTAAAACAGCTTAAGTCATGAAAGCAGCAATACAAACAGTATTGATCCTACTAGAAACCTGCTTGCCAGATTTGGAACCTCATGTAAAGCACCACCTCCAGCACATCATCTGGAACAGTGTAATACAGTGTAATATCTCACAGTAGCAAATAAAGGATATTTAAATTTTATAAAATACAAGCCGAGGTATTCAATACCCCCCTCACACTAGAAGCATTCTACATCGGAGACATCAATCCGTAGGTTACACCCAGGATGAACACCACAGCCGAGAACTCACTGTTATGTCATACCCAAACGTAAGCCTTCTGCGTTATGATATGATGCAATTTAGTGAAATGACAATGGGGTGTTAGTAATCATCACACAAGAGCTCCATGGAAACCTTACATGGTGTTGGATCTATTCTATAGTACCTATTCTATAAACCACGTATTGCTTGTGCAATTAAAGTACTGAGAAAATGTTTCCCTCACGAATCCTAATTTTGATTAATCATCGTATATTAGGAAACCTTATGTATTCACGAGCCCATTTTTTAATTTAAAGCATTCAAAAAAAGGTAATCGTGATGGAGATAAAGTGGCAAAAAACGATAGTTTAGGTTATATTTTTATGTAGTCTCAAGTCTGTGATATGCGCTTGGTGAACACTGGCGACATTTGTTCAAGAATGTTGGACTTAAGCTATTTTGGTCAATTACCAAAAAAATCTAATCGCATAATGCTAATGAATATAGCCTTCGGAATTGAACAACTGTGGCTAAAAAACAAAGCATACTCTCTAATGGTGAGTGTATGAAACGGTTTTATTGTTTGCATGAGTGACAGAATGCTATGTTCATGTATTTTGTCACGATATTGAATGAACAAAATTATCTCATTTAAACAAAAACGTTACTCTATACTATTTCTCCAACAGTTAATTTCATCAACTGCGTAATACAGTTGAACCTCGATTATCCGTCCAAGAGGGGCGGATAATTGAGGACGGGAAGCAATTTGTTCGGACAACTCATCATCGGTAAACAAACGACACCTTACTCGATATACATGTACATGTTAAAACACGTTTAAGTAAATATTTACCCGGACGGAAAGATCTTGTTCGGACAATCAACTGTAGTAAGCTGCAGTCTCTGCTATCTACTTCTTAATAACTCAATGATCAATGCCGAAATAAAACCGGATTCAACGGGTCAAGGTTTGGTCTGGGTAAGGTTTTCGACTCAAACGACTACACCAAACAACTAAATTCTAAAAAACCTTTTAAAAAATCATTAAATAGTGGACTAAGACGACTACTTTCTGTAACTGGCTAATAAAATGTCTTACCTTTCCAGACAAATTGATAACTGTGCACGTCAATGTCATCCATTCTAATGACAAAGCCACATTGTAAATGTATATAAAAGTTTCGAATTCGTAGTGTATCGCATTCCTTTGTCAATGAATCAGTCAACTGATATCGGCTTAAACATTTTGTGGTTACCGGGTCAGTGAAACTAACACAGTTAGAACTCTGGTAAAATATCACAGAGCAATAGGTTACTGTGTTCTGTAACGAATTCTGTTTACTGTCACAGGGTCACCTTGAAACACAAATATAAACAAAATAAAGGTCTGGTCACAGAAAACCACACCATTTTAGTTAATCGACAACATTCCAAAATTTCTGCAAACATCAGAGGAAAACTGCAACGCGACGAAAATTTTACGAAAATCGCTAAAAGATTCAGTGTTAATTAACAACACATGCGCAGTGACCGATGAAGAAATGTGCACTAACAGGTAGCAAATTCCATGGTATTCAAAAAAATAAATCCATGCATTTTGTTTCGAATTTTCTTTTCTTTCTGATACTTCGATTACCAGTGTAATTAGGATCACGGAAATACAAAAGTTAATATAGTGACACAAGTGTGATTACACCAGTACTCAAAATATCAGAAATGAAGTCAAGGTAAATTATTAAAGTATTAACTTCTTTTACAAACCTATATTTCTACCTTTATATACCTATCAAAGTGGCATTTTATGCAAAAATCGAAAGGGGGATGAAGTGCTTAACGTACCATTGGCATTAAAAGGTCATAAATCAAGCACACTTTAAGTCAGCTTTAGTTTAATATTTCAGGTAAATCCACCTGAGGTATTCACAAAGTCACGAACAAATCTTTGAGCCGTAACTTTTACGGTCTCGTTGAACTCTAACGGATTCTTCTGCTTGTCTAAAAATTTGTGTAAGAGCGTCCTTGCACAGTCTTTAAAATTCTAAACAGAAAAGACAAAAAAAATTATAACATTTTGTCAAAAAGTGGTATCTTTCTCATATCCGTGGCCGTGCGCTTCAGCTGATTACTTTCAATGAATAGTTCAGAGTGTATCATTTCTCACTGTCATTCAAAACGAAATGAAAATGATGTAGTAGAATACAAATGTTACACTGGGTTTTCATACATCTAATTCAAACATAAACAATGTACGGTGAGTATTACAATTTTTAAAAGGGTGGTAAATGGTAGCCAGCTACGAACTGATTAAAAGTAACAAAAATCATTCAACCATTTCACGCAACCTAGTTGTGTCTACGTATAATGCGTACCGTCAATACATAATGTTAACATTCTTGATACCCACAATTGCCACAAGTGAACGTTCGGTTGAAAGTTTCAGGCTCACAAAAAGGTCTGTAAAGACTCGAGAAGTTTCAAAATTTCATGTTGTTTTATTCAACGTTGACACTTGAAGGATAGAAAGTAGTAAAATGGTAGATGTATTTTAACTCAAATAAAAACAAGTCGCATGGGTAGACAGAAAATTGGCCTGTTCACACTTGATCGATAGAGCCCAGACCATTTATTAGAAGTACAAAAGTTACAATCTGTCAACGATCAGCTGGGCTGGCATACAAGGTGAAGTGACGGTTCTTGCGATAAGGATATCCTCGGATTTTAAGTGGTGGGATCAAAAAGGAGGGGATGACCAAGAAAAAAGTTATTATACTAAGTCAAAGACACCAAGGCCAAGCAGTGTCCGGCCAATCGGAGATCATTAGCTGAAAGATATACATGGTGTCTACAGGTTACCACGAGTTTTAAACCAATGAACAATACTACAAGTCAAAACACACCACAGTAACCAGTAAAATACTGAGGCAAAAACTTCCTAATTATTAACTCCCTGTTTATAAGACCGGGATTTCTGAAATCAGTGTTTCAAACTTTAAAGCAGTAGTCGCATGAATATAAATGACAACCACAAAAAAGTATCCAACTGTGTCCATTCCTTGTGAATATTAACTATTGTAATAATTTATCAGGTTAATTTTTGATTACGAATAAAATACCCCAAAGCTTCTCATACGTTTCATGACGTACCCATTTAACTATATGATGTATTTGAATACAAGACAAAGACATGACCATTGAGTACTTACTTTTTCTTTGATGTAACCCTTTCTCAGAAATCGTGTTAGTTCTTTTCTTATAACTCTGGCAATGTGAATTCTTTTCTTATGGTTTGCACTCGAACATTGCCTTGAAAAGTATTCCGTTTTTTCTGACGATTGACTCGATTCGCTCGATTGCTGAATGTTGACCTCTCGAATGTCCTTTGTATCAGAAACCGAGTTTGGGCGATCATCTTCCACCATCATTCCTGGTTGGAGGTAAGGTACACCTTCCACACTATAGTTTGAAGCACCGCCCTGGATTGCTGTAGTGGGCTGACCGTAGATATTATGTCTATGCCGACTACCCGAAGGCACAGCACGTAACCAGCGGCTGACAGAAAGCATATCCACTTTGACTTCCTAAATGACGAAAGTATTCTGATATAATTGGTTTCAAAAAGCACTACAAAAATCAAACCTACCTAACCTACTCCAAGGTGAATTACAACTCAGCAAAATGTGATCAGTCTAACAGCCAGAGCTTTAACCTCCAACTTAAAAAAATTATTTAGAGTGTATTAACCACAAATAGAACCTGATAACAAACAGCAATACTAGGGAAAACTGTGTCCTTTCCATCTTATACTTCTTCGCCATCTTTCTGCTCTGTCATTTGTCAATGCACATGTTGGTCTTGCTGACATGACCAGCCAGGCACTAACTATTTCCCCCGTGCGTTTATATATCTCAGGCTATGCAAAAAATAACTTGACTTTTACAAAATGTCAGCTTGCATCAAGGCTCTTTTCTTCTCCAGCATAACTTCTATTTCAGCAGCCCCACACTCTTAAGCACAACCATTATTTATTCTAGTCTCTTCAGTCCTTCCAGGCTTACAACTAGCGGGGTCACATCTTTTTCAGATTCTTACTATGTGTTTTACTAAGGCAGGAGGGCGACTGAAGCATCTGGCTACTTTTACTTTAGGTCCAAGGATTTTATTCCATCCACTTCCTTTCTTTTATTCTAGATGCCGGCATTTGAGCTTGAACATTGGTAAAGTTACCCCCGTATTACTTATCTTGTTTTTGCACACTGCCAATAGTCCAACGTCAATTAAACACGACTCCTGCTGCTCTATTCGTTTTTAAACCCAACTTCTACAATCCCTTCCAGTTTTTCAAAACAATGTTTACGGATAGTGTCATTAAGATGGGCTGTCACCATATTTTGGAATGGCAGTCCGGATCGATTTTTAGTTATTCTCAATGCTAACTATCTTACTGTCGATTGATACCTTATGCAATCAATGCTTTCACGGCATCTTAAAATAAATATCGATCACAACTGATGCCGGTCAAAACATAAGACACAACAATACTGTTTATCATGAAATAAAAAAAATGGCATAGGGCTCTGGGCAAGGCGGACCTCAGATAAAACAAACATCATGAAAACTTAATCAGGATGTGAACAGCAAGGGGTAAATTCATCATTAGTCCGAGATCAGAGAAGAAGAAAAAATGACAAACTGGAGTATATTTCTGTTTGTCAGCACCAAAGCCCTATGCCAAACAAATTTTATGAAATGAAGAAACCCCCACTACAGCAAAAAAAAACTACACGAAAAGGAATGTTACATCAGCTAAATTCTTAGCCCGACACAACATAAACTGCTGCTTTTATTGAAATTTAATCTTACCTTGACACACAATGACAGCTTCCAAACTTTTACAAAGTGGCTTAGGCTACGTCATCAAATGACAAGAGCTCTTTCAGTATAAACGCTGTCTACCGATGCAAGTAAATATAATCTTACAGTATCATAATATCTTTGCAGTGGTGTAAACACCTTCCCAATCTATATATCTTACTCTTGCCTATAGCTTAGTTATAGCCTTTACCTTGTCTAAAAAAATATACGTTACGCTATATGAAGAAAACACTCATTTTGCAGTTAACCAACAGCTAAAAAAAACAACGATTTAATGTACTTATGTACTTACATTTGGAAGACTGCTGACCTCAACAATGGTCAGTGGAGGATTCATATCAACAGTTAACGCCTTCACCAGCCTCGTTTTAGCTGCTTGCAGTTCCTCGTCGCCATGTGAATTTGTAAATATAAATGTCAAAACCCTCAAATCCTTATCTTCAGCCTTACCGCTATTATAAGGTGACAAGTCCCTATCTTCCCTCGAACTTGCTAAACCATTTATATGGGTTTCTACAATAAAAGTAAGTTCTACACTCGTCAAGTCTGTTGTCAGGCAGCATTCTTCGGGGGTCATCCCGGCAAATGTCTTTTGATATATCCCTTGAATACAGCCAGAGAAGAAAAGCTGGCGAGCTTTCAAATATTTTCCGGACAAAGCACAACAATTCAGATATGCCCTAAATGAATCATCCGTCCTTGCTATAAAGTTGTTTTCCATTTGATTAAAAAGAGAGCTGGCCTTATCAATCATATTACGGCTACAAAGTTTAATCAACAATTCATTTGCTAAACTTGAACAATGTAGTAAGGGTTTCGAGTCAAAATAATGGTATTTCTCAAATAATTCTTGTACTTCCTCCAAATTATTAGAATTTAAAAGTGACCTTAAAACACTGCCAAATGTTACCATTCGTGTATTCATGTCAGCATCACTCAGAGTTCCTCTTAACGGCAGCGCATAATTAGAACCACGGAGAACTTCGACGGCTCCTAATGGTTGGGGTGGGCTTAGTTTAAGACAAACATTACAGGCCAGAGCTAATACGTCAGCTTGGCTCAGCGTGTCCGATGTAAAGGAATAATTAAGACCTAGTGAATGAAGTGTATGTAAAATTTGATATGCTTCGATATACTGCTCCGCAGCATAACAATGCTGAACAAGTTTAACTCCAAGTCGACCAAAGAAGACTTCATCTTTTGGTGTAAGTCCCGAATCCGTCGTAGAACATTCTTTCCAAATGTGATCAATCTCTCCTTTTATTTGCTTACGCAGTTGGCTAGTGAAGTCCTCAAAACTTTTACTCGGCCTGTTTCCTATTTGAAAAATTCGATAAAGCCTCTCACTGCACTCCATATTGGATTCATGATCATCTAATCCATTGACACGAAAACTAATGAACCAATCTACTTCGTACGATATGCGGGATTCTTGAGACTGCCGAAACAAAAGCAGAAAACAAAACAAAATAACAACTACAATGTGGGTGTTTGCATGCATTTATGCATGTATGTATGTATGTATGTATGTATGTATGTATGTATGTATGTATGTATGTATGTATGTATGTACGTATGTATATATGTGTATGTATATATGTATGTATGTACGTATGTATATGTGTGTATGTATGTATGTATGTATGTACGTATGTATATATGTGTGTATGTATGTATGTATGTATGTATGTATGTATATATGTGTATGTATATATGTATGTACGTATGTATATATGTATGTACGTATGTATATATGTGTGTATGTATGTATGTATGTATGTGTGTATGTATGTACGTATGTATATATGTGTGTATGTATGTATGTGTGTATGTATGTATGTATGTATGTATGTATGTATGTATGTAGGTACGTACGCAGGTACGTATGTCTCTCTACCTCACCACTTAAAGAAGGCAAATTTTGCTTAACGTCTCGATAAACTATATTTTTGAGCAGGAATTTCCGCGTTGAAAACTGGTGGTAAATGTAAATTATTTTGTGATGTGAGATCTACATAAAAATTAAAAAAAACCACGAAGGCTAACTGTAGCCAACTTGTGTGGCCTAAATAAAGCGGCAGATAGCAGTCTAGTGGCAAAAAAACAAGACCGGTAGATAGGTGGGCGTGGGCTTACAGAATGCCAATTGGAGGGTAAGTTGGAAAGGTTATTGTTGAGATTTTTCCTTTTTCCGAAGGGCATTAGTGATAGAACTCGGTAAATATCCTTTAAACTTGGCTAATCAGTTCTTAATTTCAGTACTTTCGGAACATTATTGTACTGAAACCTTCACGTTTGGAACGCTAAACCAAAACACAATGGGTCGGTGAACTTGCTAAAAATTTACCTTAATTATCGTCCATCATAATACCCGATTTGAAATTTATTGCAACAGGTTTTAGACTATGGTAGATCAATTCTGATAGATTGACGGCGTTGTATCCGCTGTATATATGACGCAAGGAAGATAGGCTTGATAGCTCTTAAAAGCAAAGCTTCGAGAGAAAAAAAGCTTTGAGAGTCAAACTTAGAAATGTCTGTATGTTTTACTTCACGATTGAATAGGAAGGTATTTGTTTTAAGGATGTTTATCATTGATGAAGAAAAATCATTATAATCACTCATTTATGTAAAAATGAATTTTCTTCATGAATAAGGACGTTTATTTATCATTCCAAAGATGACGTTGACAAAAACGCTCTGGATGTAGAAAATGTAGGTCAGAAAAAGCTTCAGATGTGTCGTGATAAAACCCACACAGTCAAAAATTTTAAACAGCAAAATAATGGTCTATGAATATGGGCTGGAGATCAAGACTCTGCTTTCTACTGAACGACGTTTTTAACGGATTAAAAGAAAGCAGGCAATTTCTTTTCCATTCTTTGACAAATATAAGGTCAGATTCCAAATCGTCTGCAAGCTTGACTTGTTTCTGATTAATTGTGCCCAATGTCAGAAAACAAAGTACAAGGCAGTGTCATCAACATAGATATTGATGAACTTAAGTAAGCTACCGGGAAGATGGCTCATGTAAAAAAGGAAGAGAATTGGCCCAAGAATAAAACCTTGAGGAACGCTAGCATAAATGGTATACTCATCAGATTTAATTCCTTCCAGTGTAACACGCATTTTAATATTTGAGAGAATGGACTGAATGATACAAAAACCTTTCAAAAAAACTTTAACCAGAAAGCTTATAAACAAGCCAGCGCGTCCCATGTTACGAAATGGATTGGAAAACATCTTGTGCTGTAGCATGTTCTTTACCAACCTAATATGTAAAAACCTTTACGTACGTTTTATGTTTACAATCAAAGGACCACTAATCGTGCGAAATCCTCTAAATCCGTATTATTTTTTTAGGTCTTTCACTCCAAACTAGACTTTGAAGCCACCTTAGCTCAAAAGATTAATTCTAATTAAAATTTTTTTCATTGTAAATATTTGAAACAGGAATTAAGCAGACGAAACTTGAAGTGCGTTGGTTAAGTAAGAAGAAGGGATAGTTTGAGTCAAGATATAATGATGGGTTGGGATCATGGTAAAAAACGAGAGAGGAATCTAAGATTAAATATCGGATAATATCAGTAAATTGACAGGGAGTGGTAGGATGCAAGTAATAAAGAGCTGGGCCAATGTACTTTGTAGATGATTTGTATGGAATAGCGCGGCTAATCGGCTTAATTCTCATTCCGAATGATTACACCGTGTTATGCGAGTGTTAAAATGAACAGACAGTTGATATTTATACTTTTGGGGGTTTCTATTGTAGCTAAAGAAAAGTTTTAGCACACGGGTGTCAATTGTCTTTCTCTTGCTGTTACGTGCGATTCTCGCTTTTTTTTTATATGGCATTGTAATCTTTACACAGTCACGTGATTAGCTGGAGGATTTCTAGTTTCCTAGTTACACATCGTCAGCATCGCGTGTCATTTACACCATAGCCAATATGAAATGGTATCCAATAAACAATGCTATAATCTAAAGCCTTTTTAATGTAAGCTTCAACATGCGATATTTGCGACCCCCTTAAAACATGTCTCTGGTACCTAACCCTCTAAGTTAAAATTATTTGGTTAAAATTCACTGTATCATCTAAATTTAATCAAACAAAGTTCCTATCATTATTCAACTTTTACATTGGGTCTCCGATCCTCCCTACCCTCTCCCAAAACACAGTAAGAAACTGAACAAGAGAAATCCAGAAATGTCTGGTACTTGCAGTTAACTTGCAATTTGATTTACCACGTGACCTACTTGGTAGAAACTCGCAGTCGGACACTATTGCAACTCAATCTACTACTCACGAATGCAAAATGATCAAAAGCTAGGGTAAATCGGGATAAATTAAGACAAAAAACATATCCATGGTCATTATTATAATTATGGCAAAATATTATTCTACATGTGAATAACTACTATGTTTCGGTGACTCGTTTTGCGTAATCAAGGAGAGGCTTCGAAATGTCATTTTGCTGCTTTTACAATTGCCAGGATGGGATCTGGTCTCCTATGTTACGATTGGGGCTGTACAAAATACACTTACTGACCCAAAATGAAAAAACCCACAACAAAATTGTTTTTTAAAACCAGGAGTAATAGGATGCCAACTGGAGCAAAGGCATCCAAATATTTATATTGTAAAATAAAAACAAGTTAGTATACCTGGTTTAATGTTGTTTCCTCTGGAAGATCTTGGGGTGAAACTTTGTCATTACTCTTCGATCCAATACTTGCACTACCGTATCCAGAATCTTGACGAAGTGACAGGCTGCCTGAACCACTTTCAGGCGAAAAAATAAAGGCAGAAACATCTGTTATTTCTTCTCGCGAAACCCTGCTATAAAATTAAGTAATGCTTTGAAATAAATCTACCTTTTTAAATCACAAGCACAAAATAATAACAAACACAAACTGCTTAACTGTGGAAAATGAAACTTGACGATTCGCAGGTTTATTCCAAATTCAACGGTATATTAATTACAATGTTATTCAATGAGAATTTTCCCTTGATTGTCCATTTTTCGTTCATTCGGACCTCAGAAGTATAGTCATCATGCAAGGATCAGGATGTGAACAGCAAAGGTATTCATCATGGGTCCAATGTACAAAAAAAAAAGGGGGGGGCAACCCCCCGAAAAACCCTAAAGCTGAACTCTGAATCTCTGTCTATCACCATGCTTATAGCTGCATGGGGTTTCAGCTGGAGACTACATCAGCTCCAGCTATTACTGTTACGTGTTTCAGGAGATTTGTATATTCAAATTCTTAACCTTCATAAAAGAGCCCGAATCTTACACAAATGTACAGCCTTTCGGCTCTTTCTTAGCAAAAAGAAATCGTCATGGGTCAACAGCGAAGTAAAAAAATCAATAAACTAATACTTCGCTACCATCCCCAAATATATACGAAGGACGCAAATGATCCTACAGCGTTGTCATCATTAATTAATACTTTATACATTTTGCATGGCTAATCCTTACTAGGGCAAAAAAACAAAAATCTGCTTAGGCTTTTATAATATTGGATTTTCAAAACAGTATTAAAGCTTTTCATTGAATGGTTCGATCTTCTCTACTTTTTTCTACAAAATGCCTTAAGAAAATTCCTCGTTGAAAATACTTCATATTAAATCTGAATAGTCAATAATTATAGTATCGACCACTTAACTCACTAGAAACCCAGCTAAAACAAATGGACACATACCCTCTCTCGACGTCCATGTCTGATGCGGGTGACGCTAAAATAAACTGGTTCTGGGGGGTATGTGATGTGTGACTAAGGTCTTCTGCTTCTAACAAATCTTGATATTCTGAAGGAGGGCTGCCGTCGGGAGTAGCTGGCAACTTATTATCTTCACTGGCAAGCATTTTATCATCAGTGTACACTTGCATGTGACCAGGTGTAGTGCACTTTTTTCTACGAACAGTGGCTGTACTCAACTGTCCAACCGAAGGTACTGAAGCATAGTCAGCGGTTGCACTGACCCTTTCCTTCATTGTGGCTTCATTTCTCGTCCTCAGTGGCATTGAAGTACTCAATGGGTACCCGTGGTAATAAAGCGCAGTTCTCTTATGCTTATAAGAACGTCGAATTATCGAATAAATGTCCACAGCTGCATCAGGATTCTCTTCCCATTCCTCCAGGCAATTTTTTACTTTCATATAGAAATGAAATGAAAATATGCAGCCCATTTTGTGAAGCTAGGAAAACAATAATATGCGTACAGTAAGGTAAGCCTGAAATTGAAAACACAAAAAAATGAATGGGGTGTCATATTTTAACAACTTAAAAGTATCGAACTATGCAAATCTAATTGCTAAAAAACCGGAGATGTTATAAAATCGGCATTGAGGAAAAACTACCGCTATGATTAATCACGTGATTTCTTTGGAAAGAAGGAAAGATCAGAAAAAGAATGTGATTGTTATTAAACTTAATTATTGGACAGCTTCATATAGTACAGTAAGAATTACAGAAGCTAAAAATATATAAACGATAAACAACTTTCGGAACAAGAAAACTAAAAAGAGAAAAAATTTTGAGACTTAAAATAAACATGGAAAAAGGCAAAGATAATTATTGCAAAAGCCTAAAATAATATAAAAAAGTCAAATAAAATTATCAGAAAGTGGTAAACAACTACCATACAGTCTACGGCTAAAAAACCCAGCTAAATAAATCATTGTCGAAAAGAGATAAATATATGTAGTAAAGGCTATACATAGCATCGTAAGTGGCAAATCAAATTTCGGAAATAGCTTTACTGCAAAAGGTCACATATAATTATCGTCCAGGCCTTTACTCACTTTTTATATTCTGGATATATTTTGTCTCTCGTTATGTTACATGGTAAACGCGTAATCCACAATTCTGATCGTAATTTTTTGTAAGTCAAGTTTGCCTTTCTTATTTTATCATCCAGATAAATGTGAAACGTTACTTTTCTTCTTCAAATTTTGCATTTAAATTCACAGTGCCAAATGTTACAAGAAATGGATTACAAACTTTGGTGTTTTTGTCTTTAAATTCTTTTCAGTCTTTCAGAAAAAATATCTTTTAAAATCTTACTGTGTCTAATATTGTCTGCTATTGTTTTAGCAACAAAACTGTGGCGAGAACTTTAACGGGTTTGTTGGCGATGAAGCGAAGAGAAAACAATTATAACAAAGAGCTATGTGCAGTCGGCTAGTTAAGTAACGTGCTTAAAAGTAATTGCCAACTATAATACTCTACACATCTCAATTCCATGTTGTTGACGGTGTCCTTGGATTGCCTGAGCGTTAAGCCATCTTGGTATTCACTAAGTTTTTCAAGTGATGACAAGAGTGTCACTTGTTATGTAGGTAGGTACATAATAAAACGGTACTAAAAACAAAAATAACTAAAAATGCTACTGGTTATCAATGTAATAGCACAATATTCTCATAATAAGTCGGTTTAATATTACAACACAAAGATTCAAATAAATCAAACAATTAAGAAAAACAAACCTCCATCAGAAGACGATGCATATCTGAATACATATCATGTTCAGCCAAAACAGCAACCAATTCCTCTAAACTTTTCTCTTTAATCTGTTATAAAAAGGTTTTGTCATGTCTATTTACAACGGAAACGAATTGATTTATTTTCTTCTTTTATAAAGAATAAGGAGGGAAAGGTAGAGGGATTCTTGTATGGGTGCATCTTAGAATTTCCGAGTGAGTAAGAAAGTAGGTAGAGTGGGAAAAAATAGGCAGCGGGAGAAATGAGAAGGGACAAAGTGGGGGAATTAGAAAGAAAAAAGGGCTGGGCAAAGAATGGTGTGGAAACATGCAAAAAGTTAAGGAGAATTGAAGGATGAGAGGAAGAGAGTGAGGAGGGGTGAGGAAAGGGAATGAAAGGAAAAGTGAGGAAGCGGTGGGAAGGAAGGAGAAACCACAAATATTTCGACAGCAATTTTTAAATGAAACGTATAAACACACCAGGACTATTATTGAAGCATCTAGTTTGGTCAATTTTAATAGGTTATAGGGCAATTCCCCCTGAGGGCGAATGTCCCCAGGCAAAATGGCCGGGGAAAATTAAACAATTTTTACAATACGACAACTGGCAACTAAGTACAAGTAACGAATAACAAATTTTACACTCACTTTATACCTCATGCGCACTTATTCCTTACATCATATAACCCTGGTAAACAGGTGTACGGAAATAGCCTGGGGGTGGAATATTTTATCAAATTCCGAAAGCGACTACCTTAATTTTTAAACGGTAATGGTCTGCTTCTGAAAATAGTAATGCATACCGCAAAGGAGAGCAAGCCAACGACCAACGCAAGAACTGGGTAAAATTATGGCATGACGTTATCTAGACAACCTCATCCAGCAAAAATAGGAAGCACGTTAAGTCTTACTATATTGAGCATCAGCGGAAAGTCGTTGGAATTAAAAGGATGTTAGTGGGCTGTACAAGAAAACGTTACTGAATGCATGAGTAGGTATTAAAAAATAAATCTAAGCAAAATGAATCCAAATAGGGGAAGGGTGGGTGGGGAACAACGCCTGTAGACCGCTTCTATACTAACCACAACAAAGTACAAGGGGTTTGATATGGTTTGATATGGATACAAAAATTTCTATAGAGGAAATACGTCACTGTTCGCTGTATTGCCTGCTAAAAATATCTGAGTCGGGATATTAAGCAAGATCTCTCTGGCAATGTGAAGCAACGGCGATTATTTGCAGATGTTGGTCTCTTAAAATCGGAGCGCACATCAGCTTACAAACGAAAAGAGATCACCCATTTTTCAGCTCAGGTGAGTTAACTGACATTTCATTTTTAACAAATCATTATTACGAGTCAAACAGTAGATCTCTACTGACTTTGAAAGGTGTGTGTCAAAAAAGAACACCAACCAAAACATTACAATAATCACTGGAGCAAAATAACTGTTAACTAGTAATTGTAAATATCTATACAGTCTCTGTGGAAAAAAAGTTTTGCATTTATATTTCCTACAATTACTTGAAGCCTTAATGTCGATATAAAAAAAGGCAATCCAGCTGGAATTGGATTGTCTGTGTCCAAGTGTCAAAGCTATGTTTTAAGACTCAACGGGTACAGCCGACAGCGAATATCGCTGAAATCTGATGAGAAAAAGTTAGGTTTTACACAAATAATAAAAAAATATATTAAAAGTACCTTTTCCTTCGACTGGACGCGCAAAATTAGTGTAGATACAAGCTGAGATAAATCACCACCGGTCAAACAATTAAAGATCTCTGATAAAGAATCCACTGAGTCCGAATTAAACAAAAAGGCCATATCTGTATTTTGCAGTAGGTCGACAATAGATGGCCCTGACTTCAGCTTTAACTTCAACTTCAATGCAAGAGCAGCACACTACAAGAACGCGAAACAAACAATACGTGATTTCTAAAGCGCAAACATATGCAATCCTTAAAAATCCGGGTAATAAATTGTGTCTTCAAATGATGGCCTCCCAGAAAGACTGACCAACTGTTTAGGCAATCAACAACGATTATCAGCCACAATTTGCTAGATACAATAGAAAACATCACTATTCTTTTAACATTACTTATGATTAACCCTCTTTCAATTACTGTATTTTCTACGTGACGATGTTGATGTAAAGTGAGTGCAAGATCACAAAAGTATATGATATGCTAATTATTCTGCCAGAGAAATGGGTAAATAAACAAACTTCGATTATTATTCAACTGTATATCATACTTTTTTACACATAAAATAATGATAATTTTTAACCATTTCCCGGCGGCCACGTTCATCTATTTGTTGAGCGTATGCAGATGGATCCATACTACATTTTGTATTACAAATTTGCTATCAGTACTGCATGATGTCACAGGTGAAAACATGGGTTCTCTCACGGCACTCCCTAACAACAATGACAAGGGCGATTATTATTATTATTATTATTATTATATGGTATAAAACAGGCAAAATACTTAAGTAAATGCTGGCCAAAAAGGTAACGATAATGGTACAACTACATATCTTGTGGAGAAAAATACAACTCAAGTTGTACCTTTTAAACTTTTAACTTCAATTTCTTTCTCTGTGTTGTGTTCGTTAACAGACATTTTAAATCTTAGAATTTCTTGACTCTATGGACTCAATGGAAGCTATAAATCCAAAAGCCACAATAAACGCAAGATAGGCATGACATCACTCCTTAAAACTGCTTGATTTGTCAATCTGTCATCACGTAGGTAGGCCCTGTCAAAATATAAAACAGCTGTACCAAGCCATTTCTAGTACCCTGGTGATGAAAGAAATATAGCTCGAAACGCGGCTCAAAAATATGAAGGAGGCTATTTCTCTTATCGTCCTGATCGCTTTCCGACACGAGTGACAAAGAGTTCCGTTAACGAATGTGCGGTCGATAGGTTCGTTTACCCACTCAATGCGAATAATCTCCGGAGCAAGAATGACTCTATATCCTGGAGTGTAGACTGGAGATCTGCAGCTATTTACCTTTATTTCGACTAGACTTTTCAATTCATCCTCATGGTTTTGCTATTTATGTCCAACACAATCTTTTAGCAGTTGGAGTAAAAGAACTTGAATGTAAAGTTAAGCCTGTCATGTGCTTCAGATTGACTCTTCTTCACGCCAATCGTTACCTATTTTTCTTGTATCCAACTTCCCCTTCCGACTCTCGCTCAGTAATTTTAACAGTATCAGACCCAACAGATAATGCATTGGTCAAGCATCATCACATGTCCTGAGCATTGTACAGTTTCATCTTTGGCTCTTCTTCAGTTTGAAGTAATGGAACTAGAGTTTTCTTTCAGACAGGCCAGAAATCCTTGTAAACGAGTGATTCTTAACACTAAATCTCGCTATGGTGAGCAAAGTCGAGAATCTGTTTCTACTCAAAACCTTAAAAGTCGAAGTTTTTCTGCAAAGTTTACAATAGTGTTTTAGATTCTGGCTGGTTGGTTATTCCTCCACACTTTGATGGTGTTCACTTCAGTTCTCTCTGTCCTCCAGAGAAACGGGCTATTTTTTGACTAGATTGTTTTCTACCACTTTCTCTTTAAACGACACAGATGTTCCTTTGCCAAAGTTCCCTTTGCAAAAGAATCAGATTTTGGACGCTGTCATCATGAATCCCAGGTTAGCTGGAAAGATTATTCATGGGCTTGATCAATCTAAAACTCACGGTCCAGATTATACGGTCATTGTTTTGAAAGAGTGTGCGCCTGAGCTGTCTTCCTTGCTGTCTGAGCTTTTCAACCTTTTCCTATCAGAATCCTGTTTTCCGTTCTATTCTTCGTCCAACTCTCTTCCTTCTTTGCGTCAATGATCTTCCTCATAATTTGCTTCAGTTTATTAACATCCATCCTGATGATCCATCCTCCACCTGGCACTGACCACAAGACAATTCGGCGGGTACAAGTCAAACGTCCGGAAGCTTTAGAATGTGACCTACAGGGTGTCACAGAATGGAAAGTGGATGATTTTTTTTCCAATGCAGCTAAAACGAAATTGAAGGCATTTAATAGCAAGCCGAGTGTTCATCTCCTTCCAATATTCATGGAATATTATTCTGATGTTAACCCTGGTGAAGTTGTCTCTGCTCTTAAGGAATATTCATTAATAAGAATGCTTTGTTAACCATTTTAACCAGATATTTCTTGGGACTCTTAAATTTAATCCATTGGCACGTCTACTTCTAAAAAGGCTCGTTCTTTGTATCGTGCTTGAAATTAAAGGCATGTAGCCATCTTGTATATCTGTAAATCTACCATCCGCCCTTACATGGAGAACTGCTGTCATATCAGGAAAGGTGCACCAGCATCTCTCTCCTCTTGATGCTCTTGATCAAGTTTAGAGGAATGTTTGTAACTTGATTGGGCAAAATCTTCCTGCTACTTTCCTCAACCTTGGTCGCATGAATGTGGGATGTCTGTCTTTTCTATAAGTATTATCAAGGGAAATGTTCTGATGAGGATTTCTCGTTGGCACCAGGCCAGTTAGTTGCACTTCGTAACTCTTTTCTCTTAACAGCTTTATCTCAAATCAGTTGTTGTCCCTCGTTACCTTCTATGCTTCCTGATCATTGAAAAAGATTATTACAGTAACATGGCAAGGGTGATAGAGAACAAGAGTTTCAAACAACACTGCAGAGAAAATGAGTGTAAAGATTAAATTAAAGGTGGCAATTAATGGCAATAGTGGACAGGAAAAGAACAAAGAAACAAAGCAGGCATGGCAATATCCATGTCTCTTATAAATAATCCACACAAAAGACAAATATGATTTACATTATAAATACCTTTTCATTTATCTGTATTCCAACGGTATTCATTAGGTCATAAACACGAAGGGCACATTGGTCAAGCTCTTCATCAACACAGCAGGTGAATAAATTAGTCCATGTCTATGTAAATAAGAAAAACGCAGCTATCACAATTTTAATATCATATAAACAAAAATCAAAATAAAATAAATAAATCATCTCAAAATATGCTCTAATCCTACCAATCTGACATTGTTACCATTTTTATGATACCAAATATATACCCACAAACACACACACACAAACACACACACAAAAGTGGAGCGATACTGCCTTATCCAAACGCTTTGTCCAACGTTAAAGCATCAAAGCTAAAGACGACACTACAGTAATTTCTGTAATTGAAAATGACAAAATATCGAAAACATGGTCAGAATAGAAGAATCCTTTTCTATGAAAACAGTAGTGAAAAAAGTATATTGATGGTCCACGTATCGCGGAGGACCATCATACGTGGACCATCTAACAAATGACATTTTACATATCTATAAAAACCTACCTCTGCATTTAATTTTCCTAACGTTGGTGCATCTATCTGGGGTAGTAGTTTTAACAACTTCTTTAATATTGCTGCTGTTTTTGAGTTGTTTACTATGTTGCGAAGAAGTTCTACTGAAATGCTTGTATGTTGATACTGAAGAAAGAAGTCCAGGAGATATTCTGGTCCTTCAACCTCAAAAAGCAGCCTGAAACAAGAAAATATGTTGAATCAGAGCAAAGCAATGCAGATTCCCTAATGCATATTCATACAACTCAGAGGGAGAGAGGAGGAACAGAGAGGGAGGAAGAGAGGGAGGGAGGGAGAGAGAGAGGGAGAGAGAGAGAGAGAGAGAGAGAGAGAGAGAGAGAGAGAGAGAGAGAGAGAGAGAGAGANGAGAGAGAGAGAGAGAGAGAGAGAGAGAGACACACACACACACACACACATCATGTTATCATGAATTAAATTACATGATTGCCATTACATGGTTGACTAACCGTAAAACGAATATCATAAAATGAATGACTAACCCAAAATGAATATCACTATAGAATCCATAAAAATATTGACTGACCGTAAGATGAATTCTATACATAACTGCCATTATATATATATATAACTATTAAATAAATGCTTTCATACCCAAAACATATTTTCTACTGATATTCACATTATTTGTTTCATCTTGATAAGAGTTATTACAAGGACTTCAGATAAATTAGTCATCACATCAATCAGGATGTGAACAGCAAAAATTTATTCATCATTAGTCGAATTCCCATTGATACATTCAAAAACACAGACACACACAACGACACATATATATAAAATTAAGTTAAAAAAATACGTATCAAAATAAATGTACCTCATCAGCTGTTCCTTTGAAGTTGGTTTTAGTTCATATTTATCTTTTATTATTTTCTACAAAATAAAAAAATAATATTATATAGTATTAGCCATGAAAGTATGTACAACTTCAAAATAAAAATGGCAAGGTTGGTTAAAAATGGCAAGGTAGGTTAAAAATGGTAGGTTAAAAATGCCACCCTTTTCTGTGTTACTCAGCAACACTATTTTAAATGTCTCCTTTGTTAAATTATCTCATACGTATCCAACTGCATTTATTTTCAAAAAACCAAAATAAAACTAATAAAACTACTCTAAACCAACAAAACATACAAAATATACAGAAAAAGCAACAGGCAGTAGCTTACTAATTTTTAATTATCACCACACGTAATCATCGCAGTTTACAAAGTAAAACCTCTTACCTCGAAGGAAAAGAAGAATTTTGAAAAACAGATAAAGAAAGTAAATCAACAACTAAAAAAGCTGTTAGGATTTATTATCAACTAGAAAAGTTTCTATTTTTTATTTATTGACCGTTTTGAACCAAGTGCGCACTAACAGTTTATCTGTCTTACCTTATGCAACACCAAAACACCATTTGGTGTAAGCTTATCAAAAATAATACGGCGACTGGACTCAATACTCAAAAGGTCGTCAATCAACCTAAAATAATTAAAAAATAAAAATGAAGTAATGATAATGTCATTGTTATAAATAAAATAAGTTACACAATAGCAAACGATTTTGCCCGGGGCTAACATCTGCAATAGAAAGATAAATAAAGCCAAATAAAACCATCCTCGTTTTGAGTGTAAATGACGAATGAAACTTTATCAAACAACAATGTGAATGGTACTGGAATCAATAATGATGAAGGTGTCTCCTTCGGCAGGTGTCCTGGGGATGAGCAGCACAGTCCCGGTCATCGTCAAGCAACTGCCAGAAAGAAATAGAGTAGCACCATCAATAGATTGGAAAGGTATTGTAAATTCAAAAGTAAACCTAACTGAACAGGATATCAGAAGAGGATGAAGGAAAAAGTGGTGCTTCAGATTAGCGGACAGAGATTGATGGGCCAGGCAGGAGCAATTGCAGGTCATCAATGGTTAAGGATCTGTCAAATCTTGGGCTGCTGATGTGTGGAAACAGCGATGGAGTAATACAGACAACCAATTTATACCCGAACCTACGGTGAAACCTCCAGGACATGACCTGAAGCGTGAACAATGGGTGCTCTGAAATCGATTACGATCTGGATATGGACGATATGCCGATTTCATGCATAGAATTGGTCTAAGGGACAATACATTTTGTCGTTGTGGTGAAATTCAATCCCATCAACACCTATTGCTTTTGCCAACTGATAGGTATTCGAGGTGATATCAAAACTGTTGATGAGGACTTTCGTTTGTGGCTCAATGACAATGTCTTAGATATTTAGCTTCTTTTTTGTTGATCGCATATANTATACCCGAACCTACGGTGAAACCTCCAGGACATGACCTGAAGCGTGAACAATGGGTGCTCTGAAATCGATTACGATCTGGATATGGACGATATGCCGATTTCATGCATAGAATTGGTCTAAGGGACAATACATTTTGTCGTTGTGGTGAAATTCAATCCCATCAACACCTATTGCTTTTGCCAACTGATAGGTATTCGAGGTGATATCAAAACTGTTGATGAGGACTTTCGTTTGTGGCTCAATGACAATGTCTTAGATATTTAGCTTCTTTTTTGTTGATCGCATATATATATAATGGTTAATGATATAGAGCTAGAAGAAATTAGGGGGGTAACCTAAAGGGAAAGTACTGAAGTAAAGGTCAATATGAAGAGTGAAGATAAGATGGCAAATGAAAATTCAAAAGGCGACAGAACAGCTCACTTCCATATGTACCTTTTATAGGGATAAGAAGTAACAACCAAAAGCTGTTTTTTTTTGGGGGGGGGTTTAGTTTTAACGTCATTTCCCCCCAGCAATTGGGGCACAGACAGTGCCCTCAAGATGGACTTTGATTTGGCAGTGAGGAATTTCTTGGCCGGATGCCCTTCCTGACGCCAACCAATGACCTTTTCTTTTGCAAAGTTCCAAATTCTCCTCCACAGCTCGGGGAATCGAACCCGGAACTCTTGGTTACTATGCAGTTGCACTAACCATTAAGCCACGGCTAACCATTAAGTAACATTCAAAACAGTAAATAAATACAAAATGAAATTGAAAAAAAGCTGGCAATCAATATCATAAAACTAGGAAAAGCAGGAAAGGTCAAAGGAAATACAATGTCATTGATCAAGTCTCTCTGGACACGACCAAAGAAGTGTTAAAACAAAAATTACAAGTGATAGCGCAGCGACGGAGAAGGTTGATAAACGAAACATGTTCTACAGGCAGAACAAGATCTTCATAACTTATGCTAAAACGTTTTGCAGGGAAATTGGAAAGAGTAAGGTTGGGGTAAAGGTGCCAAGTGAGAACGAAGACGTGGTAGGGTAAGGGGGAAGAGGAGGAGGAGGAGGAAGAGGAGGAGGAAGAGGAGGAGGAGGAGGAGGAGGAAGGAGGAGGAGGAGGAGGAGGAGGAGGAGGAGGAGGAGGAGGAGGAGGAGGAGGAGGAGGAGGAGGAGGAGGAGGAGGAGAAGGAGGAGGAGGAGAAGGTGGAGGAGGAGGTG
>RDPX01000306.1:742362-787845 GCA_003991215.1 Morbakka virulenta
AGGAGAAAGAGGAGGAGGAGGAGGAAGAGGAGGAGGAGGAGGAAGAGGAGGAGGAGGAGGAAGAAAGGATGTATGAAGTCGAAGAGCAACGGTGGAAAGTTATTACGATCCAGAAATTGCGTCTGGCCCTGGCGAAATCGCAGAAGTGAAAACTCCAGGATTAGATAACATTCCAAATTTCCGCCGTAACTCTCTAAGGAAAGTGCTTAAAAACCTAACGGCATCTTTAAATGAAATCATCACTACAACAGAAACCTTACCGGATTGGTTAACACAAGGCAACACATACCGGGTGCTGGTAGGGCTAATAACAAGGAAAAAAGCAAAGTAAAGAAACATTAAGATATTAAAAGTGAAATCAAGTGGGTTGGGAATATGAGAAATTTGATAGTTACGACTGTGGTAGAGAGTGGGCTTAGTAGAGTAACGAAAAAACTAGGTGTATGGTAAAAAAACCGATTGAATACCGCACCATAAAAGAAGCCAACGTTATTAGGACTGGCCACAATAATACGTAAAGTACTTGAGTTTCAAATGGGAATGATCTCAAGGGGTCCCTGGCCTACGGTTTTAGCCCGCTCCTTTGGGATCTCAATGGGGCTATGAGAACTCCCGGTGCTTAAAGCATAAACATTAGAAAATTATCATTTTGCCCTGGTGACCTGGGTTCTGATATAACTGCATATAATTATGAGGTTTCAATGTGGGTGGGAATGAGGTTATCTTTCCCCACAACTACCTTCAGGCCACCCTTATGTGAGATGTAGTACTTGTTAGCTTTCCCAGCGACCAGGCATCCGGTGGGGGTTATTCTGTCTCATGGGTAGTAAGAGGTTTGTCTAATCTATTTGTGCCAGCCTACCTAGTGCTGGTGTTATTTTTGGATTGGATGAGCTTGATAGTTTTATCAGTAACCGTCCCAGAAGACAGGCAACTTTGAATTTAAATCAGAGCTGATAAGTCATGGCACGCCACCCAACTAGTGGAAGTTACACTACACAAACAATCTTGTGTATGGAAGATACTTGCCAGGCTTATCATCAACACTAAGATACCGTGCCGACGTGGATAACTGGCCGTTGAGTTTATAAGGTTACCGACTGGAAACTCTAGTGACTGCATCAAATTAATAATCCAGAGAGCCAGGCAACAGTGGAAGAACTGACATAAAATGGGTAGAAATTGAGATAGAAATTGGCAGACCAGAAAAGACAAAAGGAAAAATTCCTGTATACAAAGTATAAAAAAACAACCGGGCGCAAAATCTCAATAATAGGGACTGCAGAAAAACATAGTTGTTAACAATAACAAATTTGTAAAGGAAGAGAGAAGAAAAATTCATATGGAAATATCACTCAACGATAGCAGGAGGAAATTGAGTTGAAAGGACAAAGAATATGAAAATTGAATTAACAATGTTCGATACAAAACAAAGAGCAAAAAGGAGGTGGTTGGGGTGGGGGGAGTTAAAGAGTAAAAGATCGATTGGGAATGCAGTTTCAAAGTTATCAGTAGAGAGATACCGAAACATGGAAGAAAGAAGAAGAAGAGACATAAAAATTGTTGGTAGTGAAAAGCCAGGAGGCCGACTGAAATCATCAATGCAATGAAGAAGACAGATTAGAAGCAAATATGCAAAGTGGAGATGAAGAAAAAAATCGACCTTAAAATGAAGAAATGGACGGCCAACTAAATGACGAAATGAGTGAGCAGCCATGTTAACAAATTCAAAAAAGGTTGAATTAACAAAAAAGTATTTTGTAAGGCAGCCTGGAATTTTAGATCCTAACACAATGCTTGGAATGAAACGAACAGGAAAACTTCCCAAAGTGGTGTTTCCCTACAGCAAAGTGCAAATAGAATCCTTGAAAGGTATCAAGTATGGGAATTAGATCAACGAAAAAACTGATATGGTCTATACAATCGACAAAGCAACTAAAATTTAGGATATAGAAGAATTGGAGTGCAATGTTTAGCCCACAAAAGAAACGAGCTACACCAACAAAACCTGAGACGGAAGGGAAAAAAGGAAAACAAATACTGAAAAATAGTTACGAAAAATGAATGAAACAAAAACAATAACCTCTTACACAAGACTAATAAAGGATTTGCATCAATGACGTATCAATGACATTGAATAGGTATCTGAAAGATGGAAAAAGATAATAGTTTGTTACAAGAACAGAAACCCTTTTTAAAACTCTTAAGAGCAAGTGAGAAAGCGAAAAACGTAAATGTCTTTTCAGGTTTGGAGGAATTCAGTGGGGGAAAAAAGGACACTGAAAATGAAACGGTGAGAAAGTGAATGAAGACTTAATGCAAGAACTATCCTTACGAATGGTACATAAAAGGTAACATTCGTGACTGGGAGGTACTAAAAAGTTAGGACTTTAATGGAGAAAAGAACTACAGATTATAACTTGCCTTGATGTCTTGACCAAAGTGACTGGTAAATATAATGGAGAAGATATGATGGAATACAAAAATTATGGATGAAAGGCAGCTTAGAGCTTATATCACAAACACATAGAAACAGTTGAACATCTCGCAGCTACATGCAAGGTAATGATGGATGGCCAAGGGCAATAAAGTTTTAAGACAAATCAAGACAAGTGTCATGATATTGGTAGGTACGGGTGAAAAAGTACAACCCTCCCGAGATGAGGTGGTATGGCACAAAGAACGATGACAAAGAGGAGTGCTGTTTGAAAACAATACAAGCTCTGGGGCTTAACAGTTTAACTTCCAAAAATCAAGGATTTTATGTTAAGAAGACCGGGTTCTATTTGGTAAGGAACTAAATCACTGTTGTACACAGGCTTCATTCTTTACCATCTCATCAGGAATTTCGTCAGGAAGTGAACAACAAATGTAGCCATCTTTAGTTCGTTATACAAACATAAAGCAAGACAATAACAGTTAAGTGCCTCAAAAACAAAAAATAAAATAAAACTGAAATTTGTTACTAAAAGCATTTCCTGTAAAAGCACTTTCATTGGAACGTGCTACTAACTTGTTATGACTTTTCGCATGTCTATATAAAAATGGCATTGTAAACGGGTGAACAATAGTCCTGGATATTATACAATGCATACAGTACTGTAATTCAAATTTCTACATTTATTTTCAGATTCCAAATTCAAATTCAATGGCATCCGCTTACCTCAATTTCAACAACTTGTGCGTCTCCAGATCATCCCAAAGGTGAAATATACTACAATAATTAAAAATGACAACAAGGAGAAGATAACGAAAACGAAGTAACCATTTACCGACCGATAAAAAAAATCAGTTGTTCAAAAATAAATCTAAAGTTAAAAACTAAAAAAGCTACACCCACAAACAATTTACCACCAACTGCGGCGTAAATTCATATTTGGAAAGTAAACAATCTTCATCTGATGATAACACACCCCTGCAATGTACCAAAACACTGTTTTTACCGCAGGGTTCTAGGTCTAGGGGTTGGTCTAGGAAAAACCTATTTAGCCTTCACCCAGAAGAAGAAAAAGAAGAAGAAGAAAAACAAGAAGAAGAGAGACATATATATATATAAGATTAATATAAGATCTTATATATATATATATATATATATATATATATATATATATCAAGGACCAATCCATTACGATATAATCAAGTTTATTATATCGTAATGATTATATCGTAATGGATTGGTCTTAAACCTGATTATGTCTTAACGATTTGTTCTCGCAATCGGATTATCCTGGTTGTGTTAATAAAATGAAATAAAACAAAAGATTTAAAAATGACTATTCTGTTCTGATTTATCTGTCATGTGGCTCGTCGTGGCTATTATACTTAAATTCATACAAAAGCTGCGTTTTCCATCTGATGTCTTAATCAAAACTATGTGGAGAATATTGTAACACAAGTTGCATTTACTTATTGTGGAAAATTTAAATTTTCTGAGGGTGTATAGGAGAATCAACCTGAAAAACTTACAGGATACAGGATTTCAAAATGGAAACGGAATGCAGTATTAAACATATCTGGCCCGATATAATATACTTTGAAACCTGGGATGTTGTGAGACCTGCTTCATTGCCGACGTTCGTTGGTATTCCTGCTGACAAAAACATGGCGAGGAAAAAGTCTTGAAAAAAAAAGACAATTACCCTGATATTAGATTGGGGCTGTCGAGGCCTCTGAACAAATCCAAAAATATTCCCCCTATCGTAGTCCCTTAGCTAAATTTCAGTTAAGTTAAAAAGGCAACTGGCGTAGACTTCTTCTTCTCGAGTCACTACGAATCATCAGATGATTCCAGTCCAGTGTTGGATGCATTATCTGGCACTAGCGGTCAGATCAGCTATATCTCTTGCGTGCAGTATGTCGGGAGGAGTTGGCAGACAAGGGGATGTTTTGTCAGGTTTGTTTTACAACGGCCGACAGCAGTTCTCAAGCGAATGGGCAAGACCAGAGTGGCCATGCTTTACTGGCGCCACATGGAAGAGATTCGCGTGGCCTGATAGAAGACACTGTGCGGGGGCTTGGGTAAGATGTTCTGTCCACAGAGCGACACGCTGGTTGTCCGGACTCTTGTTCAGAGCCTCTACAGAGTGCAGAAAACTGTGCCTTGACTTTAGCCTTTTTCTGTTAGCTCATGATTGTAGTGTTGGTGGCGGGTGTCAGTTTCTTGTCTCAGCTTTTCGTTCTGGGATGTAAAAGTCCTCCGGATGCTTGGTGGGGCAATCCCACTAAGTAGGTATAAGTCATCAACCTTTGTAGGTTTCAAGTAGCCAGTGAGAGCACGGCAAGCCGCGTTTAGCACTGTATTAACTCTGGTGGCATGGGCTGATCTACACCAGACAGGTGATGCGTACTCCGCTGCAGAGACAGTACGTACACTGCTGTACGTACTGTCTTGGCATGAGCACCCCACTTTGTGTTGGTAAGCTTCCTGAAAACGCCGTTTCTTGATACCACTTTAGTTTTGGTCTTTCCGATGTGTTCCTTGTAGGTGAGAGACCTGTCAAGTGTCACCCCTTGTTAGACTGGCTTTGAGATGTGCTGCAGCCTCTTTCCGTACCAGCTAATCTGTACCTTCCAATCGGCATCCCTGTTTTTAGGTTGAAACGCACAAATTTGTGTTTTGTCTGGGTTGGCTCTTAGGTGGTTGATGGAATAGTAAGGGATGAACAGGTCCAGTGCATTCCAGAGGGAAACTTCAACTGTCTCAAAGGTACTCTTCTGGGAGGCAGTACACAAATCATCAGCATAGAGGAAGCGTCTTGTGTCTGGCTGGGCAGGTTGATCATTAGTGCAGATGTTGAACAACAGGGGGGCGAGCACACTACCTTAAGGGTGTCCGTTCGAAAAATCTGCGATTTGATAGCATATTGCAGATCAGCTGGGTGAACCTGACATCTGATGTCATCTCATACAGTTTCCTGGTTAGTATGCGGTGGTTGACTGTGGTGAAATACGCTGCAGATAGATCAACAAATGCAGCATCCGTGATTTTCATCTTCTCAAAACCATCCGTTAGATTCAGCAATTTGCCTGTGCATGACTTCCCAGGTATTGAAGTCTGCTTGCTCTGGAATAACTAGGTAATCAACAAAGGGAGGTATCCGATTCATGAGGAGGCATTCGAACAGCTTGTGCATGTGGCAGAGGAAGGATATTCGTCTGTAGCTCTCAGAGATGGCAGGATCTCTGCCAGGTTTCAGTAGTGCAATGACTTTTGATTTTCTCCACATCTTTGGGATCTTGTTGGAGGTGACACATTCATCCATCAGACCGAGAAGCTACGTGCACCTGATCCAAAGTGTTTGATCTGTTCCACAAGGATAGCATCAACACTTGCAGCATTGTTGTTCTTCATGCACTTTATTGCAGATTCTAGTTCACCCATAGTGAAAGGCCTTGTGAAACCTCTAGAGTCTTCTGAAGGCGCACCAGAGACTTAAAAAAGTTTAGCCCTCTGAGTACGTTGTTGACGATTACCCCGACTATTCACAGCAGGAGTTGGTACAACCTGATCATCGGTGAAATGCGGCCTTGGTTGTGACTTTGCGTAAGAGTTTCACAGCATACGGATAGTCTTCCAGGCTTTCCTACTGCTATGGGTCATATCGATTGATTCAATTAGCTCTTGCCATTTCTTCCGTCTTCCTTCTGTGATGGAATTTGCTAGTGTTTCGCCAAGCTCTATGGTGTCAACACTAATGGGATCGTTCTCAAAATGCAAGATGTAGTTATCATATAATTCCTTCAACTGGTTGGCAATGGCATCTGATGTAAAAATCTAATCTGGATTGTACCCTCTTCTCCATCGGGAGTTGTTGAAGGAAGGAGGGAACTTAGCATCGTGGATGAGAGACAGTTAATTGGAGTCTGCCAAGNGGGTCATATCGATTGATTCAATTAGCTCTTGCCATTTCTTCCGTCTTCCTTCTGTGATGGAATTTGCTAGTGTTTCGCCAAGCTCTATGGTGTCAACACTAATGGGATCGTTCTCAAAATGCAAGATGTAGTTATCATATAATTCCTTCAACTGGTTGGCAATGGCATCTGATGTAAAAATCTAATCTGGATTGTACCCTCTTCTCCATCGGGAGTTGTTGAAGGAAGGAGGGAACTTAGCATCGTGGATGAGAGACAGTTAATTGGAGTCTGCCAAGTTCTCAACCAGCTCACCATCTTCCGTTACTTTTAGCATAACCTCAGTTGACACTGTGACTGTTAAAATCTCTCATAACCACGTTGATGCGATCGTTGGTGGCATCAGGGCGAATGTCAAAAATGATGAGGGGTGGTTTATACACTAAAGTGACAGAGATTCCCTCTGTGCAGATGGTAATGACTTTAAAGTCGTCTTTATCAGAAATTGATACTTTGTCTGCATGCAAACCTCTGCGGAGAAATACTGCACTACCATACTGGTCATGTGGCCTCTCAGCGATGAGGGTCATACCAGAGACGCGAGTACGGACGCATGAAGGTCCATGATGTGTCTCTTGGAGGCAGAGGATGTCGCAATTATTTTTGATACATAAATCCGCCAGGAGATCTTGTTTGGCGCCAGTAAGTCCTTCAATGTACGATGATATCACACTCAAGGCCGGTCCTGACAACGACCCACGCTTGCGACCTTGGGCACTACAGAAAGATCTGAGGTCTTGTTGAATCATATTAGCAACGAATAGAAAAACTGTTGTTGATAGCGTAGTGTAGTTGAAGGATTCGCAAGTGCAAAAACACTTGACTGGGACCGCGACGTGAACGCTCCTTCAGTGGCCCCCTGGCGTAGACTAATATCACATCAAAAATTGCCCTATCAAAGACAACTGCCCTGGCTGGTACTTGAGAACATTTTTTGGGAAACACTCATTGGAATTGATCAACAACTTGTAGCATCTTGTCCATCGATAGAACATTTTGAAAATCAAATATATTATTACCACTTTTACCACCACCATAACATTGTGGCAATGGTAGCACCATGTACCCTGTAACTTAACGGGCATCCCACGCATTTAGCATTTAACAATCTGGGGACACTAATAAAATGTTGTAACAGCTGATTCTTCCACAAATCTTTGAGGATTCTAATCAGTTTTACATTTTAGGATGACTTACAATGCGAACATTTACTTAAAAGTAAACGTTCGCTGAAAACTCTATTGTATAATCCTGGGGCCTAGGGAAAAAACAAACATATCAGAAAAGAACCTTACTGTTTGGAATTCTCTGTGACATCACAGCTAGCGGTTTCAATAAAGCACTGTAGTACACTACAGAGCGCATTCTCGACAGTTTCGTTGATCCCTGGCCATTTTTCAAAAACATAGGTCTTCATTCTTTCGATATATTCAACGGCTCTAAATAACAAGGTATTGTATGAGCAAAATTATAAAAGATTCTGCTTTAAACTTATCTGAAATGAAATTCAAAAAACTAAGACTGGGTTGAAGCCTTTATATAACACAGCATGTGCGTGCATTATGTCCAAGCAAGCATTTATTAAATTTGATTTTAAATCGTGTTATTGCATTATTTCAGTTTACGGATATTAGTAAGGTTGGTGTCCTATTTTTTTTTTTATATTGCCATCAGTCCATTTGTTTCCTACTTATTTTCTTCTGCTGCATTCAGAACAGGTTAGATAAATTCTTCTTTTCTGGTTGATAAAATCATCACAAAAATTATCAGTTATTAATGTACAACGAAACTTACTGCAGTGTGGGATGCAGTGTGTTTTTCTAATCGAATCGTTTTTTATAATTATTAACCAGCATAGGTGACAAAAATCATTCCTGTAACGTTTTGATACCAGCCAACAACAATTTTCAGCTGTCACAAATCTGTCTGAAGTCCTAAAATTGACAGGGTATAGAAACCGCACAAAAAAAGCTGTACCATTCCAAATTACCGTCACGTCGAGAGCATCACAAGATTAAAAGAAATCTGAAATCATGTGACCTGCAGTGACATGACTGATGTTTTGATGATGATGATGATGATAATGATGACGATGATGATGATGACGATGATGATGATGACGATGATGACGATGATGATGATGATGACGATGATGATGATAATGATGACGATAATGATGATGATGATAATGAAGATGATAATGATGATGATGCTGCTGATGGTAATAATGATGATGATGCTGCTGATGGTAATAATGATGATGATGTTGCTGATGATAATAATGATGATGACAATAATGATGATGACAATGATAATGATGATTAAGATGATGATGATGAAGATGAAGATGATGATGAAGAAGATTATGATGATGACAATCATGATGATGATGATGACAATGATGATGATGATAATGATGATGATGATAATGATGCTGCTGATGATGATGCCAACGATGATAACGATGGTATGTTTAGTTCATATAAATATACCACCACCAAACATTTCATTCCTGATGAACATTTACTTCAAAATGAGCGACAAAAGGGCAAAGCCATGAAATAGAGAAGTTATGTGAATGCCTTTGTACCTCTGGGGATCATGTATCTACCTACCATATTCTTTCCTTGGCATTACACCTATCTGACATGCTTGGCTGCCATTTGTTACTTTTGTGATTTGATGGGGTAAAATCAAAATTGAGTCATTGAAAAAGTCAATGGTTTGTTGTGGTGTAACTAGTTAATTGAGTTGAACTCAGTGGACATCGTCGTTCAGACAAAGGTTTTACTCCATAAACGTGGGTCCAAACTCCAATTTTTAGACGCGTCAAAATATTGTCAGATTAGTGTACTGCTATCCCAGCTGGTTTTTTCCCCATTAATTATATTATCAGCCCTTTCGCCTTTTTTTGGGTTGTTGTTTTTAATCAAAAAATAATCAAGGTGCTATTAATAAGGTCCATTATACGGTGATGCATTCCTAATTTTGGGGGTTTAAGCAAGTGGGGGAGAGTTGGGGCCAGCGAGCGAGCCAGCAGGACAACTACCCTCCTGCTAATATCCAACTAACACCAATGGGACAATATTAGGAGGGTCGTATATTACTAGTGTAAGTTGAAAATTTTTTCCTACTTCAAAGACCGTTAAGTGTATTCCCTACAAGTTTTAGGTCCTTTTGAAAACCTCGTGCAGACCAAAAGTTGCATTTCTTACTTACCTTAAGCAAAAAATTCTACTCACTTTCTGAAAAAGCTTGAGAGGATAGAATTTATGCTGACATGGTCAAAGTCTGATTTGTGACCCTTTCGCTTATTTGCTTATGAAGTCAGTACAAACCATGTATTTACTTGTGAGCTGCAACAGGCATTGGCCAAACGAACAGAAGCACAACCATTTCCATAATTTGATTGTATCACATATCTACCAAAATTAAGTAGAAACTTACTGTGCAAGCCTTCCCGCAGCACAGAACACCAAAATTAAGTACTTGAAGTCCATGGGCACCAGGCGACCTCGCTCTTCCTTTAACATCTCGAACGCTTTCAATGCTACCTTGAAATAAAAGAAACAAAAACGTGCTAAACAATACAAATACGAAGCAAACAAAAATTGATGCCATATTTGAAAATCCCGATTCATTAAGATGGTATTTGAAAATAAACATTTCGAGTTATAAATGGTAACAAAATATTATTCCTCTTGCTTCTGCTAACAATCAACAACATCGCCTACTTCTCAATTGTTAATTAAAAGTAAGACAAAATGCAGTTTGCAACAAACGAATACCGACAATTTTTCATAATGACATGGCATTTTGGGTAACACTTATAAAAGTATCATTTATTCTACACTTGACCTGAAAAATTGTAGAAATCAAACATTAACAACGAATTCTACAGGGTTTCTAAATTGATGAATGAACTTACATAAACTTCATTGCCATCTTTGACAGTCTGGCAAGCAACTAGCAGATTTTCCAAATAAGTGAAATCCACATGGCCAACAGTTTCTTTTACTTCGATTACAATCGCTAAAGCATCATCTAAAACGAATTCAAAAACAAAACAAATCAAAACGGAGTAAAAATGCAATGGACTTTAAGATCTATGACGATTATAAATCCAAGTGGGCTAGCTTGAACTTCCGTCATCCAATGTGTTAGAATTCATTGTAAACAGTAGGGTAAGGTGGGCGCATCCTACTCTTCTATTCCATTCTCAGCCTGGAACGTATCACAGGAATTATCCAAATTTTCTCGACTAACAGTTGGTCAAAAAACTGTTCCAAAGCCAAGTTGCCGTCAACCTTAATCACCTGATTTTTCACCATGCATTATATTGTGCGTCGAATTTCCTTATGAATTCACCCGGTTTCCTTATGTCAACAGTATGCTTCTGAAAATTCTGAACTTTATGGACTCAGAGGAAGCCATAGATGTAAGAGTTTTATCATGTCATGTAAAGAGTCAAATTTGTATTTAACCCGCTCAGTAGTTCTCCTTCTGTGCCTTGAAGAGGGGGACGATGTCTGCTAAAACTAATACAGTAAAAACATAAAGCAAGTCCCCAGGGTTTTCTGTTTACAAAAATAACTTCTTTTGTATTAAATTATCAACTATTATGCTCCTACTACTTAATGAATATGGATAGTATGTGCACCCATCGTATGTTGAAGTGTTAGTAAATATGAACAAATGTGCCTATGGCTCAATAAAATATGCCATAATAAGTAGCTTTTCGTCAACATTTATAAATAACGTCTAATGTGCAACAAAAAACAAAAGCATACCTATTTTTCCCTTTCGTAGAAACCCCTCAAAATTCGTCTTCCAGGGATCGAGTTCACTTGACTGCCCTTGCAACAGATAAAAAAAAGAAGAGTAGAATAATCCTTTGACAAAAGTTTATTCTTATGGCAAATATTCTTCAAGCACTTCTCTTCGAAAGTTGTCAAGAACAGGAAGTAAAGAGTAAATATAGAGTACTTCAAATAGGGTGTCTCAAACAGGTTTTGAGAATCAATCCAAGTATAAACCTCTTCGTGGGACTCAGACCCAAGGCCTGCGAAACCAGGTACCATTGGATGAAGGGGTTAAGGCGGACAAGTATACCTAAATCCAGTTGCTTCTGGTAGATGGAGCTCGACAGAAAACAATGATAGCAAATCTTTGCTGCTTTCCGATCATACCCAGTCATAGAAAAGGCCTCTAAAGTAAGCTGGGTTGGAGAACCTCAGGCTGTGCGATGTCGTAGTTGACCTGGTTTTGGCAACTTTGGTATCTGGGTGTAGCAATGTGTTCTGGATTCTACCAGTCTAATGGACCATTTCCGTGACGTGGCAGGGACTGGAGTCATACTGCACTGCCAACAGTCTGTTCTTCACATGTTCCTCCTGCCCAGTTCTTCCACAATGGGAGGTTACTACCCTCTCCGTATGCAGGACTGGGAAAGCACGAGCTGCTGCAGTAATCTTTATATAAAATTCGATGTTACATCTTTGGAGATAGTTGGCAATCTACTAGGATCGACGAAATAAAACCCAGCCAGCCAATAATTAAAAAGTCAAAATGCGAATGATCATGGGAATGGAAGGGCTTTGGACAAACAATTTCCAAAGGTGGTACTCTTCCCCCCGCCCCAAATAAACAAAAAAATCCACCAACAATTCAAAATGGCACTGCGTCTGAAAAGCCTAGTTTACCGGTGTTTACGCTGACAAGGGCGTATAGTGCCGAAGGTGGGAGGTGACTGAAAAGTTGGATTCTGGAACAAACAAAACTAAGATGTTGTGCCAAGCTGTCAAGTTATAGAAATGAAAATGAGTGGGTCACGTCCTGACGACCACTGGTTTAAACGACTAACAAAGGAATTCTATTGAATAATCGGGGAAAAAATGATGATAGAGCATGGGGTGTTTCCTCGGAATAACGGACGAGATGGACGGGCGAGATGAATAGGGCTGAGAAGTAGTACAATTCCACAAAAACAAAGTAACAGAGCTCCTCGACCTATTTCAAAACAGAAAGCAAAAGAACCCAAAATGGTTCCAAAACAAGTACTTAAAAATAAAACAAATGGGAAACCAACTCACCTCTGTCACACGCGTCAGAGGTGTTGCTATAGGGGAGAGAAAAAAACAATAAAAACACTACATTTCAATTTGATAAGAGCATCGTGGACACCATCATGGAAGGCAAGGGAAACATCAATTTATCTCTTTGGTGGTTTGACCTAAATATCGCTATTTCAACAGTATCATCTTGAAAACCGTCGCCTTTAGGACTCTGTTAAACCACAAACAATAGAAGATTTGCCATGTCTTAAGTCGTACGCTTTTTGTAAGCTGGCTTTCCAAAAATCTTAAGACAAGATAAACCTCCTACATTAATAACAATATTATAGTGACAATAACAACAGAGCTGGTGGCTAATACAAAATGGTAACTTTTTTAATAAAAAACCAACAAATGAAGAATCGTCAGTATAAATTGACATTCATCGTCAATGCTCTCAAATTCCCCAACCCCTTCCCTCCGGTTATGTCAAAATGCAAAGGCATCCCATCAAGCCTTCTCTGCCGTGGGTGGCACCATTTCTGATAATGCTTTTTCGACTGCCGGAACAACGCACTTAATAACCTCCAACGTTACCCAACATTTCCAACAAAATCTAAGAATATTAATAAGGATGAAAGACGACCTCCAGGATCAGATAGTTCTTACACATATAATTTTTCTTTCGCCATCAATAATGTATTGCAACCATCGACGTGTTTCTACAAACTTAAATTTACTGTCCATTAATCAGACACTATGAATGGACAGGTTCGGTCCTGGAAGGTGGGACGGACAATTTGAACTTACTGATGATGAAAATAACATATTCACGTTATCGGTGGTCCAAAAAACATGAATGCTGCAGTCATAAATTCTTTTCCTGTTCATATGCTGTGGCCAACGACTTTGGTGATTCCGACTTTTAACAGTTTCTTTTGTAGCTCACATTTAGATTCCTACTATATTCGTACGCCACATAATTCTGCGCCTCCTGTGGATAGTCTATGTTATATAAAATTATCCATCCACTAATCTGGTGGATTATTTGTAATATGATTGAATACGTTTTCTGATGCTTGATGTGCACGACTCTTGTTTGCTTACCCATGTACCTTTTGCTTTAAAGCCTATGAATGTCGTGTGATGAATGTCTGCTTAACAAAGAAAACAATCATAATTTTATTCTAAATTACACTAGCCACCCTCTTGCCCACGAGGACGTCTAGCTTCAGTGAAATTTAAATATAGCCATCAACCAAATCCAAGCATACAAAATAGACCCAGTGTGCATGGTAGCAACACACTTCATAGGAAAGGCATCAGAAAAACTACAAGTGGGTCTAAAACTGAAATGCACAGGCATTTGTGGGATAAAAGCCTGGCATGACCATTACCATGTACAAAAACAAATAATTAATTCAAAATAAAAACTGGTTAAAAAACGGATGTTGAAGTTAAATTCCCCCAAAATTGATTTCAGACATTTGACCAAGTCTATCATGACCGTTCCTTTCTTAATTAAGATAAGTCACAAAAATGGGAATTAACAACCAAAACGTTCAGCTGCCAGTTGAAAAAAGACAATAAAAACACAAAAGTACAGCTGAAATAATTTACAATACACTGCCTATGTAACAAATAATATTGTACCTACTCCACTGCAGTGATAGTGATGACAATTGCAGCACATCAGTGTGGGTCTAAAACGGAAATAAAATTTATTTCATAAAGAAATTAGAGGAATATGTGTAAAACAACTCGAAATCATCATCGAATATTATTGCTTTGTCAATTCACAACTAATGGCCTTTGTTTCAGTAATACACATCTAGTTTAGAAGAATTACTGCGTCTTGCAGGTGTTCTCTTAGAACAACATTTCCAAAAAATAGTACATAAAGTATGAGTCAGTATTTCAGCAATACAAAATAACGCTTCAAGTAAAGAGGATAGTCCAGGTTCAGACACCATGGCACACACAATTCTGAATGCGATCGGACACACCCAAACAGCACTTTAATGCCTTGTTCACAGGTAACACCAGTAACTAAACAATCTTAGTTGGCAGTAAAAAATCCGATTAAATGTTATACGACAAGCATGGCTTTGTTAGCCTGGTATGGCATCACATTGGCTGAAAGCCAATAAGACATCCAAGCGTCTTAATTGCGGTGGTTTCAAAATGTTACGAGGTCAATCAGATCAACTCAATCACACATAGTAATTTCTCACTCCATTTAACAACCGTGGTTAACTTAACCTCTAATCCTAAAATTTGTGTCCATTTTGGTAATAAATTATATCCACAGCTGCTGCTAAAGCATATAAATGTCTGAAAGTTAGGTCAAAAAACAAAAGGGATACAATGGTCCCAATCTAATCAGGATCTATGCAATGTGTCAATGTCTACTTCTCCTATTTGAAAAGTACAAGCAAGGCAGGTGATATTTTTGGTATTAGGATAACATTACTTTCCTGCTTCTGAAAATAATATAAATCATAATATAATAAATGAGGAGGATACGGAACTGTACAAGAGTGAAAAACAAGTGTGGGCCAAGACGGCTTTTTAACACTGTCCATGGCTTTCATGGCCATATGTTGCACCCACTGAACCACCACCACTACGCTGGTGGTTCCGGGGATGGAGTGCCCACTCTTTCCCTTGTTCTCCATTGCTAGTCATTTTATCTCAATCACGCATTCAGAACATATTTTTCACTTTTAAACATGAAATAACATGACTTCCCTTCAGTGACCTATCCCAGATGCACTTCACCCTTCGCCAGGCACCTTCACTTGCCGCCGTGCAAGTTGCAAGTAATACCATTTTACCATACGTACTTGATTTACCATAACACCAAAAGGCAATCACACAAGATTATCTCTGTACCACAAAAGAAGTAGTGTACACTTTGCTTTGTATAGAGATAAAGAAATAAACGTTTTCATAAAGAATTCACGAAAATTACACGCCATGTTTTCGTAATAACGACGTCCTCATAAATCCTGAGCACAACAAAAATCAACATCTTTAACAAAGGTGAATTACACCCTATTGGCTTTAAGCTTCACCTTTATTTATATAAACTTCATCAACCAATCAACCAATATTCCCTCCTCTAACTAAAGTGACCGCACAATCCATTTTTACACATTTTTACTCGAATAAGTTAATGTTCCCAATATAAATCACCCCCCTCCCCCTCCAAAACAAACGTTAGGTAAGGTTTGTTTTGAAGTGGTGTTCATATTCTGTCTCCTGAATACTTATATCGCTGTTTATATTACAGTACGTTGCTTCTTTCACAATGCTGGTTATATGTGTTCAGTGATTGTGTCTGCTATAAAATATCTGAAAAGTAAGCGAAGTGGTGGCCACTCGGTTCATTAACGAAATCTTCCTGCATTTTTCCCTAATCGACTTCATTACGCGCATGGTATTTCATATTCACCTGTGGTAGAACTTGACCATAAACCAGGTCAAAGGTTCAATAATTTCAAGCTTGTTAAAAATAAATATTGTCAAAACAACTCAGGGAAAAAAGTCTCAAAATAATTGCAAAAGCCTATATGAAGGGTATTGTTAAACTAATACTGACCCTTTCATGGCTTTGCAGGCTTTTACCAGTTGATGGAAGTCGTTCTCTAGAAGAACTTACAATGTCTGCCACGGACGCCTTGCAAATTTCAGTGTTTGCAGCCCTGCATCCTGCGTAAGCTGATCGATCCTGAGAATTACCTATTGACATTAAGTTATACAGCATCGTAAGTAAAATGATGTAAAAATATGTAAAGTTGTAAAATGTTTACTATCAATCTGATCTCTATTACAAGGAGGAGTACTGTTACCACTATTACTACCACCACTGCTGCTACTGTTACTGCTACTGTTGCTACTATTACTACTACTATTACTTTGACTACCACTACTACTGCTACTACCACTACAACTACTACCACTAATGCTACTACTACTGCTACTACTACTACTACCACTACTACTACTACTACTACTACTACTACTACTACTATTACTACTACTACTATTACTACTACCACTACTACCACTACTACTACTACTACTACTACTACTGTTACTACTACTACTGCTACTACTACTACAACTACTACCACTAATGCTACTACTACTGCTACTACTACTACTACTACTACTACTACTACCACTACTACTACTACTACTACTACTACCACTACTACTAATGCTGCTACTACTATTACTACTACTACTACTACTACTACTACTACTACTACTACAACAACAACAACTACTACTACTATCACTATAACTACATTTCTACTAATACTTTATCAAGTAAGTTGTCTTACTTTATAACAAATTTTTAACGATTTCTAGCCTTGGCATACAAAATACCATGTTCCAGTTAGTGGTCATGTGAAGTAATCTAGCCTAAACAAATAAATAAACAAATACATTGCTTAAGCTCGATGTAATCTACCTTTGCTTTACTTTTAACTTGTTGTAGTTCTTACCACAATCGAAGAACAAAACTAAAGCGTTTGTGCTACAATAATGAATGCTACCAGGCAGTATTAAGGACTAAGCTCCTTTGTTCTGAAACCAAGTGTCTCCTGCGCGATATTGGAAATTTTAGCACAAGAATATCATTCTTACAAATTCATGTTTCAAAAGTAGTGTTTGTTTCTAACACTTTAAACCAACAACTATCTTAACATGAATAAAAGTATACAAAACCATATATTATGTGCCAGAAAGAGAATGAGGAAAAAAAACAGAAAAACAGAAAAAGAAAACAAAAGTGAATGCGCCAGCTCTTAATGAAATATTGCATACCCCAATCTATCATAAAACCAATGAAATAAAAATAAAAATAGTCAAATGTTATATTTACAACTTTTCAAAATGTTTCTCACTATTTTTCGTTTCAATTCCTCCGAACTCTTGCTTAATGGTCTTAATGGACAACGGGGTTTATAAGCGCGAGCAAGTATTGTCGCGCTTCTCCACCTTTGTATCTTCCTTGTTCTTGGACGATTTATCTTTTCGTTATAGACAATTTACATAATAATAGAGTAGTCTTTTAGTGCCAATCCATGTATTAAGTGAAGTTCAGAGGTTTTTTTAATAGACAATTCTTTGCTCAGTAATAAAATAAAATAACTAAAATACTAGGGCCGCGCTTAGACTGAAGGCTCTTCAGTCTTGTTTAACAACAGATAACTATGCTGAAATCTCATTAACTGAATTATACACGACCCATGATTGGGAGATCTATAATATTGTCAAAGCTTATTTCCCCCTCCACCCATAAAGTATGTAAACCTGATCTTTCTCTATTCATGTCAGAAAAGCCACCTCTGAAAGCAACTAACATCGGTCCGAATGTCACCATTATTTCAAAGAGAAAAGAATATCCTCAGCACATTTCCTGGAGAAAATTGGTATCATCTAGTGTTACATTTCACGCGTAAACCAGTGTGTTGAGAAAAAAAAATTGAAGTGAAACTGGGAGAATGAATACCTTTTTGTCCTGCCTCGCATGAACTGGAACCATCAGTACTGGAAAGGTAAAAAATAGTTTGGTGGTGTTAGAAATGCTTGAAAAGTCCTTTAATATTACATAGTGCCAGTGATTTTAACTTGCTTCTCATTTTTGTCTACCAACACCAAATCCAGTCTTTTAGTTTCAATTAACTGATTGCATTGAATGTTTACATCTGATTTCAGCTTAAAACTATTGACTCGATAGTTAATGCTATCTCCCTTCCCTCTACATACTCTACAACGTAAGGAATCTCACTTTTTCCGTTTCGTAACCACCATATTTAGTTAGTTCTCACATTCTGCATCTGGGCAATGCATACTTTAGTCTCTGTGCACCCTTTTAAAACCCATTTACTGTCAGCTCCTGTTCCAGTCCACAATAACCTTTTCTCTCGCATACTGTTAATGCAATTTTTCTTTCTGGAGCTACTCTTCCTGCTTTTCCTTTTTCAGTTTTTTAAGTTCTTTGTAAGATATTATCTCGCTATTATTTATTGCTTCGACGCTAACATAAAAAACAAGGCTATTCTCCGTTGACTTTACACAATCTCCATAAATCCTGTCCTGTCGCCCTTATTTTCGTCACCTGTAAACCCTCGCCACTTCACCTCTCGGGTACAATTCCTTGCTCATAACCATTTGGTTTGGGTTCTCTTCTACCACTATTTAGTAACTGTGCATAAGATTAAATAAACACTAACTCTTAACAGGCCGACATACGGGACGTATATGTGTATCTTAGATCTTAGCAAAACATTAATGTACGATATTCACTAAAACACCATTACAAATAAATGGGGTTACAAGGCTAAACTGCTATTTACCGATACAGACAGTCTTACATACGAAATAGAGACTGCGGTTGTGTATTAAAAAACGTCACAATATTATGATAAAACGAATAAAAAAGTCATTGGAAAATTCAAAGATGAAGCCGCTAGTATTGTAGTTAATGAATTTGTTGGATTGAAATCTAAGATCTATAGTTATATTTAAGACAATGAAAATATGGGCTGCCTAACGTAATCAAGAAGACCATTGGCAAGAACAATATCAAACATTAAAAATAAACAGATAAAAAACATATGAAGTCAAAACCATAAACGTACAAGCTATGAAATTAATGAAGCAGCACCCAATTGATTTGATGATAAACGGTGTATAACTGCACTGTCCATCTCGACAAGCCCGTTAAGTGATTTTACTCACTCGTCAGGAAATGTCATTTCCTGACGAGTGAGTAAAATCACTTAACGGGCTTGTCGAGATGGACAGTGTAGTTTTTTTATTCTTTCCAACTTATTATATCTCTTTTATTACGCTCTGCATTTATGTATCGAGCACTCTAATACGGCTAACCGAATCGAAAGCACCACATATATATATATATATATATATATATATATATATATATATATATATATATATATATATATATATATATATATCTATCTATCTATTGATCTATCTGTCTATCTATCNGACTTATAGTGAAGTCACGACATGGAACTGATAGGTTTAAAAGTGAATAGGAAGGCAATCATGTTATCATGAATTAAATTACATGATTGCCATTACATGGTTGACTAACCGTAAAACGAATATCATAAAATGAATGACTAACCCAAAATGAATATCACTATAGAATCCATAAAAATATTGACTGACCGTAAGATGAATTCTATACATAACTGCCATTATATATATATATAACTATTAAATAAATGCTTTCATACCCAAAACATATTTTCTACTGATATTCACATTATTTGTTTCATCTTGATAAGAGTTATTTCAAGGACTTCAGATAAATTAGTCATCACATCAATCAGGATGTGAACAGCAAAAATTTATTCATCATTAGTCGAATTCCCATTGATATATTCAAAAACACGCTAACACATACAGAGAGAGAAAGAGAAAGAGAAAGAGAAAGAGAAAGAGAAAGAGAAAGAGAAAGAGAAAGAGAAAGAGAGAGAGAGAGAGAGAGAGAGAGGGAGGGGGGAGAAGAGAGAGGGAGAGAGAGAGACACACACACACAGAGATGTGTATTTACACTAATAATCAAAATGGTTTCAAATTTCATATAAAAGAGATGAAAAACAAAATAGCAATTATCACTTCTTTTAGCGGCTCAATCAATCACGACTGCACCATGAAAAAGTGGTTTTTCTTTCTACCTACATAATGGATGATGCAAAAGGAGGTTTCTGCTTCAACCTCATTTCGTTCATAACCTTGTGTGACTCGTTTTATCCTCATGTAGTTGCTGCTCCTTGTTGTAATATATCTTACTATTAAGGTAGTTACTTTTCTCGGACAGATTAGTTGTGGCACTCTACGGCTTCTGAGTGCTTTCTTTCATCATATGACTTGGAATGTTCCAAGGTCTAAGGTCAACTCTTATCTCTGGGCCTAACCTTTTTTTCTGTCTTCCTTCTTTTACAATTCCTCGTACTCCGAGGCTTTATGCCCTGTATGTTTCTTGACCATTTTCGAAAATTGCGAATTCCCTCCTATTCAAACACCACAAAGTAAGGATTTACACAGATGTAGTTTTAAAACTGACTGATTTATTTGAAGTTTACGTGACATTTGGTAATTACTTGACACCAATTTTCTTAAAAAATTACCTCATTGATATCCACACCTTAGTGCACTTGAACTAATTTTGTTCTCATCCAGTGGAATTAGCACGTAAACAGCTGCTTATGAAAACCAACACATAGCCTGTTTACCTCCCAGGTACACCTATAGTGCAATGTGCATCACTTTGAAGTTAAACATATATACATATAAAACCTTAAATTAAATCTCAAAGTTGGTTTTCAATCAGAATATCGAACGTGCTTCGACAAAAGTTTAAAAACAATTCTTAATTGCTAAAAACGATTACAAAAATGAAAGGACCATGTAGATCAATTTTCAAGATTATAGATACCAAAACGACACTGCTAAAACTATATTCAAGAACATGTAACTTATTAGATACTCACCTATGTCGACAGCCTGTGATACTCTCAATGATATCATTTTGACTACCCTAATTGATTAAATGGATAAAAAAAAAATGCAACAAAGTAAAATAAAAGCAAGACAAGAATTAAAAATCAAGTCATTGTATTGATACTTAAAACAGGAATTGGAACGAGACGATCAATGTTTAAGGTCAACTCACATGTCTCTGATACAAAATAAAGATCAATTTCAAAGTCATTTGCAAATTTTCTAGCTTCTTTAGAAATAAAATGCAGCTTTTTACCATTTTCATGGTTAAAAACGAGCTGTAACATCCAATCATCAGTTGAGTCTAAATATCTGTCTATGCCTATAGTGGTGATTTCGTAGGACAGTTCGAGCTAAATCAACCCTCTTTCCCCCTCGAACTTTGCAAAGTACAGGCGGGCAACGTCTACTATGGGGTGTAACATGTTGTTTGCTGCAAGTACCTTTCCGGTCTTAACATCCATTCTTTGCAAATCTAACATGTTCCAATACATTTTACAACTATACTGAACGACAGGAACTGCAAACGTATTAGTACCCACTGTTATAGTCTTTGCGTTTAACTTAACTTGAAGCACCATTCTAATGCGTCTATAATACTCTTTATGGATCTTCTCTTTCATTGTGGCATGGTTGATGCAGTCACTTTAGTTTACGCCTAGATATTTGTAAATTCCGTCTGGATCTAACGCTTTAATGGTAGTGTTGATGTCAAGATTTATGGATTAAGTCTGAGAGAGTTTGCTTTTGAGGACGCATTTGTCCAAGCCAAAGTTCATGCCAATGTCGTTACTGAATTCTTTAACAGTAGTAAGCAGACCTTCTAATTCACGATCATTTTTGGCAAATAACTTTAAATCGTCCATATAAAAAAAGTGATTTTTCCAACGATCTTATACCATGCCCATATCCAGTGTTATTCAATTCATCAGAAAGAGGAATCAAAGACAAACAAAACAGAAGGGGAGAAAGGGAGTCTCCTTGGAAAATACCTCGTTTAATTCTGATGTTATTGGGCTGATTAGTACCCGTTGAATGTGAAAGAAGAAGACGCGTATTCCAACCTGCCAAGCTGTTCATGAGAAAGTTGGAGATTACGGGAGAGATCTTATAAATATCAAGACTTTTGAGTAGACAGCCATGAGGGATACTATCAAAATGTCCTATCCAAGCTGTACTGAGGTTTTTACTTTTCTTTTTACAGTTTTCCAAAATCATTTTGTTGATTAAGAGCTGATCTTTACATCCATAGGAGTTTCGCTTGCATCTTTTTTGTTCATGGGGGAGAATGTCATTGTTTGCAATAATAATGGATGTCAAAAGTTTGTAGGTAGTTGTGAGGCAGGTAATTGGACGAGAAATTTTTTGATTTTGGGTATCCTCGGACTTTGGTAAAAGGAAAATAATTCCTTCAGTTAACCAGGAAGATGTGGCTTCAGGATTAAGCATAATTTTATTAAAAGGCTGTACCAGTTTCATATGGGTTTCCGATAAGGAATTCAGGCAAAAGTTTGATATCTTGTCTATACCTGGGGATTTCCACTTGTGGGGCATTGCAATTGCTGTTTGCAATTCTTCAACTATGATGCCAATCTATTCCTGACCTTCGGTCTCTTTCATTCGCTCTACCTGTCTCTCTATCCAACTTACGTCAGCATTAAAATTTTCTTACTTTCCCCAAATATTCATCCAAAATTCGTCAGCCTTATCAAGTTTTGGGTGGGGTGTCTTTTACTTCGATTTTACTTTTGCCTGATTCTCTGTAAAACATTTTTGGATCTGTTTTGAAGGTCTTGCTTTATCTGTAAAATATACTCCTCTTATCCAAAAGGTTACTTTACAATCGCATCCAAACCAATCGCTGAAACGATCTTACCCAAGGAACAAGCAGGTTTCCGACCAGGTCGATCTTCCCAAGATCAAGTTTTCTTACTTGCAGAGGATATTGAATGTGCTTTTGACAAGAAACTTAAGGCAAGAGTTGTATTTGTTGGCCTTCCTGCCGCCCATGACACTGTGTAGCACTGTGGGCTTACATTGAAACTGTTGAGAACAATACCAAGCAAGGAGATGGTTCATATCATTATGACCATGATATCACGACGACGCTTCACGCTGCCGAACCATAGCTAATGGTGTACCACAAGGTTCAGTCATTTCTCCACTTCTTTTCAACCTGTACACACACGATATAACCCAACTATCAGTAAAAAATACATCTTTGCTGACGATTTAGTCCTAAGACTTGTTATAATAAGTCTGATGTAATTGAAAGAACATCACGAGATATGGATATTATCAGCAAATACTTCAAAAATTGGAGACTCAAACTGAATATCACCAAAACTGTTTCCAGCGTGTTTCATCTTGCTAATCAAAGAGCTGATTATAAACTCAATGTCTCAATATCTGGTATGAGGTTACCTTTTGAGAAAACTCCCAAGTACCTTGGTGTCACACTAGATCGTTCTCTCTCTCTCATACAAATATCATTTGACAGACGTCTCCTCTAAAGTTACCAAGCGATGTAACCTACTAAAGTGTGTTGCTGGCAATCAGTGCGGTGCTGATTTCTCGACTTTGAGATCATCTGCTTTGGCCATGTGTTACTCTGCTGTTGAATATTGTTCTCCTGTTTTGAACCCAAGCCATCACTGCAATAAAGTTGATGTTGTACTTAATGAATGCTTGAGACTAGAGAGTGGTTGTATAAAGTCTACTCCAACTGATATTCTTCCTGTTCTTTGTGGTATTGAACCTGCTAACTGAAGGGATAAAAATATATTGAATTTACATAATCGTGTCCTATCAGAGGAAGAGGACATTCTTGAAAACTTGGTTGCATATCCACTGACAAACAATAGGTTGAAGAGCAGAGTTCCACTTTCGAATCGCATGCACCTTTTAGCTGCCACCATAAACAATACAGCATCTGTCAAATCTTGGGTTGCTGATGTGTGGCAACAGCGATGGAGTAATAGACAACCAATTTATTCCCAAACCTACGGTGAAACCTCCAGGACATGACCTGAAGCGTGAACAATGGGTGTTCTTAAATCAATTACTATGTGGATATGGACGATACGCCGATTTCATGCATAGAATTGATCTAAGGGACAATCCATTTTGTCGTGGTGGTGAAATACAATCCCATCAACACATACGTATTTGCCAACTGATAGGTATTCGAGGTGATATCAAAACCGCCGATGAGGAGTTCCGTTTGTGGCACAATGACAATGTTTTTAGATAGATAGTCCTATTATCATATCGCCGTAATCGCTGAGCTTTAACCTGTACTCGCTGTTTCATTGTTTCTTTAGTGGTGTCAACTGACGACTGGTCTATGACATTGTATTTCTTTTCAATCCGTCTACTTTTTCTGTTTTTTTGCTGTTGTACCCTTGTTTAATTACTCTAATATATACCGTTATCATCATCAACACCATTATTGAATGCCGGACAAATGATTAAAGAACAGCATACAACAGCACCCTAAAATGCATATTTTTCACCATCGAATGGTCTTACAGTGTTATCCACTTATCATAAACACAGTGTTACTACATTGGAATACTTCCTTTGCTTGGTGATCTAGAAATAAAATGTTACAAAAACCAAAATAAATCATAAAAAAATCAAAACCTACCGGTGAGGAGCCATCCAAATGACTACGGCTTTGGTTTCGACACATTCGTCCTTCTCTGTAGTAATTACAGAACTGCTGAGTCGGCGTAGTATTACTTCCACGCAACATTTTATTAGAAATCTGTGAAACAGAAGACTGCCTTGGAATACCTTTAGAATTATAATCAAAACTGAATGGGACCTCTGAATTATCCAAAATGAAATTGTTTCGATCATATGTATTGGAATGATCAATTAAGCCACTGGGTTGCTGAAACCTTAAACCATCTGCAGGGTCACTGTGGGGAACAGAGTGTTGGGGGGCATTGGAGTGTTGCCAATTTTCAAGTGTATTGTGACGGTCAAATACGCCTATGTTTTGATATCTTTGTTGATTTATCGAGGAAAATCTAGAGCGAGCACGTGGCCTTGATAAAGGCATCCTTGGAAGTGGCACCGATCTTTGCGAGTGAGTTTCCTTCGAAGGCTGGCGAACACCATGCCAAGGCTGGTGATTCCTTCGCTTGTGTCCCGAATGTGGCTTTCTTTTTTCCTGAAAGGAACGCTCAAATTTCTCTGTTCTGTGGTGTTCATTACTTAACAATGGTTTTCTCCTTCTGTTACTGACATTTTCATTAACGTTATTGAAGGATTTATTGGTCACACAAGCTATTTGTCTTGTCGGTGATGACGATACATTCAACCTAAAAAAAATGAAACATATTAATGTACAACTGATAAAAAATAGAGCTGAAAAATAAAGAGAAAACACAGAGTAAACACTTCGCTATAACAAAAGTCATATATTCACTTACCAAAAATTTCCCTTTGAAGAAAAGATGTTGGAAGGAAAACTTGCAAAGGAAAAATCAGAAACCTGAAATGCAAGTTAGCGTTTTTGTTTTTTTCGCTTTGAATTTTTCTGTCAATATTGTTTGGTTTCTTTTTGTATATCTTCGATAAGTCAGGTGAAACAAGGAGAGTGATTCTATGTTTAAAATAAATAACTTTGGGCTAAGAAATACTCTGCGATGGAAAATATTTGACTGCCTTTAAATTTCAAAGTTAAAAATGCAAAAATGAAATTATTTTTGAGATAACTGGGTCATTGAATTTGCTTTTTCGGGTAACATGATCCAAAACAGGGATCAAAACTGCAATAACCAATGCTCCAAGATTTTGGTATAATGACTATTACTGCCTTGCTGATTGAACGTTACTAATAAAACACTACTTATAATTTAATTGATAGCATGCCCCTAGGAGCAATTCATAAACCAGGTCTACACTCAGTGGATATTCTTCTTTAATACACGGCGAGCTTATCCGATCTCCACCTAGGGGGCTTACCAGGGACGAAATGTGTTTAAAATGGACGGGGACCCGTTTGTGGGTTGCACTTGACTTTGTCCCAATCCAAGGCGACACTAGCTACAGGCCGACCCATCGTGTAACGGAATATGAGTGGTGGAGAACTCAAATTTACGAGGATACGCAAGGTTGTTGAACGGATGCTAAATCTGATACAGAATCAACTTGTGTTTTTATTGTACTATTAATGACAATAAGTAAATGAAGACGTAATGAAGTAATGAGGAAAAGGTTTTATTACTTTCTATAATGGAATAATGGTATAAAGTCAAAGTTCAAAGTTTTCCTTCTGCCATCAGCTAAGAAAAAAAGAAAGAGGTAGATGGATACCATTCCCAGTGATATCCTAGACAAACATGACAGGTCACTTTGCCACGATTTTCTCCAAGACCATGCTACTGTTAAGTCTTATGGAATGGATCGCACCAGACAACAACCATCGATGTATAAATGGTGTTCCTAGGAGTATGATACTCACTCCTCGAAATGAAAGACCAACAAAATGATGAACTTCTCCACTATGGAAACGCGTTGGTAATGTCACCACTTCACTTCGCATTTTCGTCACTGTTTCACACGGCCTTCCTGCCCCAGAAGGCTATACTACTAGTTCAATGAAAAAAAGAAAGGCTTTTGCCCGCAGCTCTCGCTTTCTTTCACGCGACAGGTTGTTAAATATCATCTTAGCTTAAATACAAGAAAATAACTAACACTGCGCTATCCAACTATGTGAAAGTGTTGAAAATGCTAAAATTAGAAAAAAAGTAGCTCACATGGTTATTTCTGCCAGTGTAAGCCCCCAGAATAACTTTAGTTGAATTCTTTCACAGCACTCAGTTTCTAAACTGGATTCAGTTTATGGCTATCATTGGAGATATTGACACTCATCCTTCAGATAGTTTTTACAAGCATATTTTTCTATTGCATATGGCAAAGAAACCCATGGAAAGAAGTTCGAATCCAGTTTAATGCACACATATTTTTTTACTTTTCTACAATTCTAAATCCTCTCCATCTATATTATAGTAATTTCCTAATTCAATTTGCATACACACTCTGCTGTTATCAGTGCACCTTTTAACATATGAATGAAACCCTACCAATTGTCATTTGAACAATCATGTGGGGCTGTGATGGCCATGCACACATCCTGAAGCGACTGTGATGTGCCAGTGTGCTCAAATCATCATAGAGTAGTGACCATCGCAAATTCCCATAAAACTCTTACTGCAAAATAGGCCTAATCTAGTAAATTCGTTTGTTTTAACTTCTCATACAAAGGGGCTCACACCTGGTTTGATATTTTTAACAACTCTTTAGCAGAGCATTAATCAAGTAACAAGATTAACCTTTCGTGATACTGAACCAATAAACTTAAAAAAATGAAATTATCAAAACTAACAAGCAAGCAAAATGTTTCATGCTTTAAAAGTCAAAGTGTGCAGAAAAAAAGGAAACACATATGTATCTAGGAGCAGGATGACGAAATATTGCCTGATGCTTACCACTCACTCACTCACTCACTCACACATACACACAGACACACACATATATATATATATATATATATATATATATATATATATACATATATATATATATATACATATATATATATATATACATATATATATATGTGTGTGTGTGTGTGTGTGTTGATGTTGTTGATGATTGCTGTCATCTCTTCAATCTGTAACTGTGTGTCCAAGCACACGTAGGTGTCTCATAACCCAGCTTCTGTCTTGCATCAATCTTGACAGATATGACAGATAAACTTTTCCACTTTTGGAGCTGCATGCTGAGGGGTTTCATTATCAAACTTCGAATATTTCGTTAGAGCACTTGCTAATTTTCTGACTAGACCACAAGTAGCGCAACAATGTATCGATGGACGAGGTAGCAAGGCCTCCTTATAAAATTGTTGATCTTGTGCATTCAGAGCATCTGATTCTGGATGATACAGATCTCAATGCTGGTGCTGTTGGATCGCTTAAAAACTGCAGTATCAGATGTGAAAGTATTTCAACTGATCTTAAGGATCTTCCTGAGACAATTATGATGAAACCTTTACAAAACCGGGAGATGTTGGCTCTTTGTAGTCCATGTTTCTGGGCCATATAACATAGAAGTAAGCACGCATGCTTTATAAACACTAATCTCTTCCGTGTAACTCCCCAATCTGAATATTCGCATTGCTCCAGCATACCAAAAGCAGAACTGGCTTTGGCTATTCTGTGATTTATTTCAGCATCCAGAGTGCAATACCTGCTCATCGTACAACCAAGATATACAAAACTATCAGTAATTTTTAAGCTCTTTCCATCAACCAGAGGTGAAAACATAACGTAAGTCCGGTTGAAACGGATGGTGACGCCCAAACCTTTGCAATAACTTGACAGTTCGTTTATTATTGGGTGCACTTCCTCCTCTGGCTGTACAACAAGATCAGCATCATCTTCAAACAAAAGCTCAAGGATAAGCTTTTGAAAAGTTTTGAACTACGAATTGCAAGGCCTGACGTTGAAAAGCTTGCCTGGTGTTCGAAACCGTATGCCTACCCCTATATCACAATCCTTAAAAGCATAAAGATGCATCACAGCAAAGTAGAATGAGAAAAGATTAGGATCCAGTATGCTAACCTAGCTTACACCATTATCCATTGACACTTGTTCTGCCAGTGACCCACTTAAGTTCACTTGGGCCTTCATAGTATGGTGAAACTGTTTAATCATCTCTACAAAACTCGCCGGGCATCAAAGTTTTATAAGAATCTTCCAGCGTGCACTAAGATTGATGGTATTGAATGCTTTGGTCGAATCAATCAAAACTTGCCCGCTGCTCCATACACTTCTCCATAAGTGGGCGAGTTAGGATATCCACTGTGCCACAGCCAGCTCTGAAACCATACTGATTCTCTAGAATGATAGTAGGCCAGATAGAAATCATCAGCCGACTCTACAAAATATTCGACAGAACTTTTACCACCGCTTCCAGTGAGTTGATACCACCATGGTCACCTCCCTTCACTTTATAAATAGAAAGCACTATCACATCCACCCAATGTTGAGGAACAGTACTGCTACACACCATGGATGAGCTTATGACTTGGAATAACAGGGTCATATCCTCCAAAGAACAATAGTTTGATGGGTATTCTGTCCAATCCTGGTGCTTCCCTGGCGTTAACTTCTTTTATGGTGCTTTTCGTCTCATCAATTCTGGGATGCGTTATCATCTCAATAATATCCTTCTGAGATAGACTATTGATAACTTATTCACATATTTCAGATGAGTTACCAAACATAGCAGTAAAATTTTAAATATTCTGAACTTTAGAATTGACATCTTTCTTTTTCTAAAGATTTTTTGTACGTCTCTTTTTTATTTCACTTTTCGTCTCACTTTTCAGCTTACCTTTTCACTAAAGATATTAATGGATGTTGACTCTGTTCTTATTAACCATTTTTTGAAATAAATCAATAGCTTCCTTTCTACGTTGGTTGATCAATGATGATCTTGTCCCTTCATTAATTACTTTCTTGGTTTTTGTTCCTACCTTTCCCTCATTTCGCGATATTTTGTTAGTTATGATAGGATCAAGGCGTAGCCTTTGTTAGAGACCATATTATCTTACAAATTCTGAACTTTATAGACTCTGAACAAACCATAGACATAAGAGCTTTATCATGGTATGAGTCGTGGGCTTTTTCTGAGCTACGTTTCTTGAGATTCCTCTCCCATCTCCCATAAAGTAGCCTGACGTTGGGCGAGATACCTCACCCATCGTTGGGCTCCTTTAGTGACTAGGTACTGCTCTTTTATACTTTGGCAGTGCGGATCTACGTGTAAATAGGGATCGGGTTGTTTTGAGGAGTAGCAACATACCCACGTTTGTTGTGGGTTTTTTTCTTTAATGCTGGAAGCCATATTTCTGGAAGGATGTAGGAAATACTATTGATTTAATTGCTGCATTGCAGATAATGGATTGCTTCTATTTTTCTTGTTGCTGTGTTGATTTTCTTGTCTATAATCCTTTTATTTTCCCAGTCAATGGTGTGATCTTGTGTCCAGCAGTGTTTGGCTATTTAATGATTCTATGCATCACTTTTTTAAACAGCTCTCTTGTGCTCTTTTCCCATTTGGCCAAAGGAACGCTGTGATCTGCTAATGTAGAAGGCAGGGCAGTCCTTACAATGTAGTCAGTTAACTTTGTTGTTCTTCTCTTCAAGTAAGGTTCTGTCAAAACCAAAGGGCCAGTCCCACTTGTAGATAATCCTGATTAGAAACTGGCAATAAAGGAACAAATTCAATTGTAAAGACTGCCATTTCAACAAACCTCTTTAAAAACTTACTTTTTTGTGTGTGTTTTTTCCTCTTTGTTTTCAAACTTCTCAGTGCTAACTGTTTCTGGTGGATTTTTTCTAAAACTGAAAAGCCAAATAAAAAGTGAAATTTTTCACTTACAATTAAAAAATGAGAAACTATCTGAAATAATCTCTGAAAATAAGTGGTAAAACGGAATAAAGGAGCTGGAAGATAAAATACGTCACGAGAAACCACCTAAAATGGCTTTCTAGCTTGCTACACAAAGAAACCATTTAACATTCGCAAATTCAGTTGCACCACCATCATCAAAAACAACAATTGTCTGCAATGCAAACTGTTTAATATTCTGCAGGAATGTTTTCCCTATTTCTCAGCCTTTCATTTCCTTTAATTTATCCTAAACTAGAAAATTTGGTTCTTCTACTTTGGTTGCACCTCATCAACAAGGACCTAACCAGTCAAGTGAACCAATGTTATTGCAACCAATTTAAGATTGCGAACACATGTATATATCAAACCTTAAATCTCCCAAGGTATGGTCACTCTACTAGACACACTCTGAACCATTGAAGATGCCAAGATCATACAAATCAGTGCTTAGCAACCCTAATCTTCAACCAATAGATGCAAAAGAAACTGAAACAATAAAACAATCGATCATGTTCACTGTGTCAAAACACCTGCAAAACTCCAACACACTTCCTCAGCAAATGTCCACACGTAATTTGGACAAAAGATTCCTTGCCAAAGCTCGTCTGATTGACACACTTGACCCTGAGGACCCAGGCACCAAAGGTGTTAAACATCTTAACCACCCAAACATCCATGGTCAATCCAATGCCTACAATGAAATGAGTTCAAACAAACAATGACCAGCTATCAACATGGATTACCATCACCACACCACCAAAGTCACATTTAATTCTGATGCAGAATCTAATATTATAAAAGAATCGACTGCAATAAGAATTGGTGCAGATGTCACCAAACGCACCCACATTGAAAACCCCCTGGAACCAAGACTCTCCAAAAACCATGCCCAACCAGCCATCACCAGGTAAGTTTCTGAGAAGATATGCATCCCTAACAAAACTGACCTACTAAAAGTACTGAAAAAGAATGACTACTTTGCTCAAACACTTCACACCATCAATACCATCACTGTATGCCTGACAACATCCACCAGGCACCAGATCCTACAGCCAAGCCAGATCATCTCCAACAGATCACCATGGCTAAGAACAAACAGCTGTCTCCAGACATCCATGCTTAATTCCACAACTTTCATAGAGAGTTCCAATCTGTGTATGAACCAACTGTCAAGGAGTACAATGGGAAGTATGGTCACATATAAGCTACCATCATTATAGGTACTGTAGAACCCCCCAACATAAGGAAAAAGTACCCCAATACTCAAGGCCAAGCTTTCTGATTTACAACCAAGTGTGATCCTGGGGTTTTAGTAGTAATAGTAGTAGTAGTAGTAGTAGTAGTAGTAGTAGTAGTAGTAGTAGTAGTAGTAGTAGTAGTAGTAGTAGTAGTAGTAGTAGTAGTAGTAGCCATACCATTATTGTTGCAAAGTTTTGACCTAAACAATGCTCATCTCTCTTGCAGACATCAGCTGAAGATGACCCATGAGGCTAGCTAAACAATAGCAACAGGAGAAGTGGATTGGTAGTTAACAGCAACAGGAGAAGTGGATTGGTAGTTAACAGCAACAGATGTTTAAAAGTCATATTAAGGGGTCAAATAAGTGTTTGTATGTAATCAAGGAAGTTATTACCATCCAGCAAATTGGTATTAACTTTCATATTGAAAAGCTGTGTCTGTTTTGACTGGACCATGACTGAACCATCTTAATCTTTTCGCCTATGAATGTTATTACAGCACTCATATCTCCTCATTTGTGCATCTTTTTAAAAGCAACACTCCAAGAATCCACCTCAGCATTCTCATCTCTGTTCATATCAGCAGCTGCTCTTCTTTCTTCCTCAGCCCTCAGATTTCTGCTCTTTACCTCAGTATTGGTCGAATCATAGTTTGGTACACCTAAACTATGATATATAGAGGAATTCTCCTATCTTGTACCACAGCTTTAACTTCTCTCCACTTGTTCCAACCTGTCATTATTCGATTATTCACCCCCCCCCCCTCACTACTTCAAGTTTCATCCAGTGTAGAGCCAAGGCATTTGAAGCATGTCACTCGCTTTACCTCTTCATTAATTGCATCTTTGATCTTCATCTCTTTACCTACTTCCTTAGAAATGACATAACCTCTGTCTTCTTGATGTTTACCTTCAATTCTTGTTTTCCCAGTTTTTCCTCATCCTCTTCTGAAGTTTCTCTTTTGATCTGTCTGTAACCACTATGCCTTCCAAGAAGAGAAGCTAACACAGCTCATCGCTCTGGACTTCTTTTGTGACAACATCCTTAACAGTGATGAATAAAAAGGTGCTGAGAGCTGAGTCCTGGTGCAGTCCTACATGACTTCAACGTTCCCCGATTGCTCCTCTTCCATCAATAATACTGATGTTCTTGGTAGTAAGCCCATCATACCATCCTTGAGGTCAGTCCCATTTTGCTCTTATCACAGACCCTTTCAGTTTCTTGTTTGCCTGTTTGTAGAGATACTGGAGTATTTGCAGAGGGATTATTTTCCCAGTTTTTGAAAGCAACTTTATTTTCTGTGCCAGCCTGCAGGATATTGTCATTTCACCACCACTCCTCTCTTTCTAAACTTGCACCTGCTTTGGCTCTATCAACTACTTCTTCTGTGCCACAGATCTTAGCTCCTTTAGTATCCTTCCACTTTTGCTCAACATCCTGACAGTTTTCTCATTTGCAATTCTTTCAGTCTCAGTATGTCTCCCCCTTTTCTCTCCAAAAAGTTGCCAAGTTTTTATTCTTGGCTTCTTTGCTTTTCATTGGTTTTCTGGTTCCTCCATGAAACTTGCATGATTAGCAGATAATGTTGGCTCGACGTCTCCTCTCCATTTATTACACCAATCTGAAGTCAATCTGTGATTTTTTACCACCAATGTTGCAGGTCACCAAGTATTGCTCCTTCTTCTTCATAGTTTTATTTACACAGAAAAGCCCTAGGTTCTGTGTCGCTTCTGAGATTCTGTCCCAATCCTCAATCCTCCTTTCAAATCCAACCCTCCATGTTTTCTATCATATCCATGGGATGCAAGCACAAAGTCTCCTTGTTACACATCCTTGTTAACAGTGAGGTCCAACCTCAGTAGGCCAATTTCTGTGCCACTCATGACAATCATCAGACAAACAGATCTCACTGTGATATCAGCTTATCAAATGATGTCTTCACAACAAAGTCAAAATCACAGATTCTTGTCAGAGCTGGCTCTGGCTGTTGCATATTTCAACATTGAGGGCTACACAGATGTGAAGGCATAACTTCTATCCCAGACAAAAAAACTGACATTGTTTGCCTCCAAGAGACAGTCCTTAAACACACCAACAACAGACCAAGCCTACCTGGTACAAAGCTGGCTGCTGAAATACATTATAAATATGGATCTGCTGTCTTCACCAGAAAGAACCTGCAGGTTGAAACAGCCCACACCAGTAATGACAACAACATAAAGCTAATCACATAGAGGAGCCGTGGCTTAATGGTTAGTGCAACTGTACAGTAACCAAGAGTTCCGGGTTCGATTCCCCGAGCTGTCGAAGAGAATTTGGAACTTTACAAAGAAAAAAAAAGCCATTGGTTGGCGTCAGGAAGGGCATCCGGCCAAGAAATTTCTCACTGCCAAATCAAAGTCCCTCTGAAGGGCACCGTCTGAGCCCCAATTGCTGGGGGAAAATGACGTTAAAACTAAAAGAAAAAAAAACACCAGCTCTCTGAGATATGTAAGTCACATCCATCCACAAGCCGCTAGGAAATTGTTTTGTCTGGACTAACCCCCCAGCTCACTGTATGCAGAAGCATAAGATCATCATAAGTGACTTTAACTCTCACAGCACTAGGGGCTATGCAGACAACAACAGCAATTGGTTCCTTGTTGAAGCCTGGGCAAGCAAACTTGTTAACAATGACCATAGTAATGGGTGGTGGCGAGGAACTGGAGTGTAGTGCTAAACCAGAATAACTTCCTGTGACCAAAACATGTCACACCTAACACATCCATTCACAGCTGAAGAGCTGGTGAAAGCCATGAAAGAGCCAAGATTTGGTAAAGCACCCATACCTGATGATATCCTAATAGAATTCCTGAAGCACATGGGCCTAAAGGCAACTGACTGGCTTCTACAAATGCTCAACAGCTGCCTCAGCACATATTAGCTACCAGCAATCTGGAGGAAAGTCAAAGTAGTTGCTATCCTCAAACCTGGCAAGGACCCAGAGGCACCAAAGAGCTATTCACCCATCTCACTGCTCTGCATCAGCTACACACTCTTTGTGACTCCTACTAGCACAAATCACACCAACAGTAGACCTCAAGTTAACACCTGATCAAGCAGATTTCAGGGCTTGGAAATCATGTGAAGCCAAATACTAAACCTCACACAACACATGGAACATGGCCTCCAGGGAAAACTAATAACTGGAGCAGCTTTTGTCATCCCAAGTACAGCATACAACACCATCCAACACAGACTAATGATCAGTAAGCTGTATCACTTCACCAAGGACCCTAGACTGTAACATCATCCAATTTCTGCTTTCAAACTGAAGATTCTATGTTCTGCTGAATCATCACCAGTCACAAAGTCGGTTTAGCCAGAGGAAGAGACTTCCAGATGGTAGCATGCTTGCACCTACCCTGTGCAACATCCACACAAATGATCAACCCAAGCCTCCAGCCTGTAACAGATTTATACATGCAGGTGAATTATGCATAATAATCCAGAAAAGTAATTACCAAAAAGATGCTTTGGCAAATATGTCAGTATAGTACAAAACTGATCACCTCAAACCCAACCTAAAACCACCAGCAAAACACAGCTCTGCTGCTTCCACTTGAAGAACAGAGAAGCCAAGCAACAACTAAATGTTTCCTGGGTAACCCAACAAATACAAGACGACCTGAACCCAGTCTACTTGGGAGTAACACTTGATCAAACCTTCTCCTTCAGAGACCATGTAACCAAGCTCAGAGGCAAGGTGTCCACAAGAAATAACCTGTTGCACAAACTAGGAAACAGTAAATGTGGTCCAGATCCCAAGACTCTCCTCATGACTGCTCTTGGCCTTTGTCTCTCAGCTGCAGAATACACCAGCTCAACAGGGTCCGGATCCTGCCATGCTGGCAAGATCCACTCCACCCTAAAGGACACCTGTCAGATGCCTGAAGACCACACCCATCCCATATACTTATGCACTCACTGGTATTGCACTGGCCAATATCTGACAGAAAATACAAGGCAGCAGTCAATGCAAGAAACAAGCAAATGATGAAAGGCATCTACTCCATTATCACAAAGCAGCTCAAAAGGGGCTTTCATCTAGAAGTAACTTTTATGTACTGTACTCAACCACTTACAACATCAGTGGATGCAGCCATAACTGAGGAGTGGACCTCCAGCTGGAATGAGAACAAGATGTTCAGTGCATGGGCCAGCCAATGTATCAACCCCTTACAAAAACTTGAAACTGGAAATGAGCTAAGTTGGCCAGTCTGGAAGACCATCAACCAAAATGCAAGTTCAGCATGGGAGCTGTAAGGCATTGCTCAAAAGCTGGAAGATCAGCTCTACTGACACCTGTGAATGTGGTAATAAACAGACAATTGAACACTGTCTCTTGAAATCAAGCTTATATTGCAAATTTGATGACCTTGCTGGACCAATTGAAGCAACAGTCAAATGTGACACCTAATGGACCCATCAAATCTGAATGACGATGATGGTCATGAGACTTTAAGAGGAAGAAGATTGTGCTCATCAAATTTTCCATTCAAATTGCCTCCTACAAACACCTCTCCGTTTGGTATTCTCAAGAGTGTCTCTTCAAATCCTTAAATGAACTCTTTTTTTGTCCAAACACTATAGCCTGTCTGGTGAGCATAAGCATTTGCATCAACCTGACAGCCTTCCACTTTTACTACCTTTTCCTTCATACTCCCACACCATTAAGCCCATTCTTTCCACCACTGTATAATAGTCTGAAGCCATCTTCACATTCTCTCACTCCTTGCCCTCTCCACCTTGCCTCTTGTGCAAACAAATTATCTGTCTTCCTCCTCCTCATACAATCTGCCAACTCTCTTGATCTTCCAGTCATACCATCCACATTCCAGCTGCCTGTCCTCTCCACTAGCTTCTTTAACCATGCCTGTGGTTGGCACAGTACCCTGCACAATTTCTCACATCAGCTGGGGGCACTGACATGCATCATTTCTGGAGTATGCCCTAGCTCTATTGAAAGTTGTGTTTGAACCTTCCATGTTATATAAGAGGAAATTTTTAGAGTAATATGCCCTTGCCGACACTAACCACCTACTTATGGTGATGGTCTTTAGCCTTTGGCAGTCCTCTTCCTACTTCCAAAGCAGTGAGGGAATTTGACTCATGACTGGTTTGTTTTTTTTACCCATTCCTAGGTGAGAAATTTGGTGAGGGTTGGGATGTGTTCAGACACTGGTGGACCCTCCATCTGCACTTAATGGGAAGCCCATTTTGAGTGTCACTCCTTAGTCAGAGGCTTATTAGCTCAGTAACCACAAAGCAATCTATCCAGGCTGCACCAAGAGGAGGTGAGGTTGACTTGGCATCAGAGTGGGTCACCCAAAGGTCACTTAATTTACTGTTCACCAAAAGGTCAGTCTACCACAACCACTGCCAAACAATGTAGCTGTGCACTCCATACTCCTTACACCCCATCTTTTTAGTAAATATTTAACTAATGTCTCCACAGTAAAGCCCTAGACAAGATGTTGGATCTAGTAGTCATCTTTAAATTTTTACTAGCTTCTTTTTGTACCTACTATAATACTGATGGGCAAAATGACTGAGTGGTAACACATGCCACATTGTATTTTATCAATGAGTAAGCAAGAGGGTCATGGGAGTAAGGTGCAAAGTACCCCTTTCTGAAACTAATTTTTTTTAATGGCTGTTATTGTTTTCAAATTTTTCCCTTTGATTGTAATATATTTCTTAATTTCTGTTTTCTCATTCATTTTTTCTACTGGTCTATTACACTTGCTTTCTAACTTACATATAATGTAAATACTTACATATCTTCTGTATTTTCATCAACTTCAACATCATCAAAGAGTATGCCATCATCAGAATCTGCATAAATTGACATAGCACTGTCATCAACATCAACTGACAAGTTGTTGGTTTTGTCTTTTGCTGAACATTCCATATTCTTCAGAACAACTGAATTTCGATTGGTATCTGGTTTCATTGATTTATTTCCCTTTTCACTTCGTGAACAGTTCATCTTATGGAATATTCCAATTTCATCTTCATCATCTGAAAACATTCCTGATAAGTTCATTGGGTAAAAGTCAAGGTCACTAAAAAAAAAAGAAAAAAAAGCATCTTGCAGTATAAAATGATATTAAGTTGTGGATGAAAAGGGAAATTCTGTGATCGCCCCAAAAAGCGTTGGATGGACATCAAATTTGACCTTGCTTCACTGAACATCAAGGAGGAACTGGCTGCTGATCGTGTTGCATGGAGAAGTGCCATCAACTCCACCACAGAAGAGACAAAAAGGGGTCAAACCCCAGATGCTGGGAAACGAAGACATAAAACCGTGCAGTAAGTAAGTAAGTAAGTAAGTAAGTAATGCTGAGATAAATTGTAGAGGGTCAAAATGGGCAGATGGTAACACAAGCATTTTGTGTTAGTGAATTATTATAGTCAATATCAACTTTTGATGACTAAAATCAACTCAGCAACAAAATCAATAAAAAGCAATATTGTCATATCACATAATTTGATTCTGCACAGCTTATTACCTTTGGATATAAAAAGGTAATATTTCAAGAGAAATCAAGCGGAATCTTGGCTCAGGTATGGCTAAAAAAACATATCAGGGAATGAACCAACCTCAAAGAAAGGAATGTAGTTTTGAAAAATGTGGAATCCAGGTCAATGAGATGATGCATCCACTATAAAAAAATTTAATTGTAGGTGTAAATACACAAACATTCCATTGAGAAGAATGAAGTATTCAAGATAGCTAAGGAGATGATCAAGACTAATCAGGATATCATCGGAGAAAAGTGTATCAGGAATGATGATGGAGAACTTGCAACAAGTGAACTTGAAAAGAAGAATGCCTGGAAGTGCTATTATGAGAGATTGTTGAACACAGAGTTTTCTTGGGGCAGAGAAAATCTGGGAGAGGTAGAAATAGTATCTGGACCAGCCATTTTTATTGAGAAAGAAATGGTGAGGGAAGCTGTAAAGAAAACGAAGAAAGGCAAANGGAATGATGATGGAGAACTTGCAACAAGTGAACTTGAAAAGAAGAATGCCTGGAAGTGCTATTATGAGAGATTGTTGAACACAGAGTTTTCTTGGGGCAGAGAAAATCTGGGAGAGGTAGAAATAGTATCTGGACCAGCCATTTTTATTGAGAAAGAAATGGTGAGGGAAGCTGTAAAGAAAACGAAGAAAGGCAAAGCAGCTGGTCCTTCAGGAATTGTGGCAGAGATGGTCAAAGCTGCAGGTGAAAGAAGTATAGAGACGATCACTGACAGTCATAAAAGCTGACAGACTGACCGGGCTGAGGGGGTGCTGTTGATCTTGGTTGATACCCATTTGTTCGATTATGAATAAAAGCATTGGTGTTAGAAAGGTAAAACTGTTAAACTATGGCTTAAACATTCTTATGGTAGCTTTCAACTAGGTTTTTTGAAACAGTGGGACTGGAAATTGTATAGCTGAAGGTGTCACTTCTGGTAGGGCTAGCCCAGTCAGATCATTAGTCTAAGATAACATTTAAGTTTCAGAGTTGGTACATGGAATGTCAGCTCTTTGTGTGGTAAATCTGGTGAGGAATAGCTGGTTGCTAAACAAAATGGAATGCATGCTGTGCATCTTGCCCAAAAAAGCCAGAAAAAAACTGTTTGGTCATGTGGAAAAAAGGATAGATGCCATTTACCAGGTGGCAAAACAGATGCACCATGAAAATCAGAATGTATTGGTAAGAAGTGTGTGTTTGATGATGTTGGAAACATGGCTTTTAATGGGAATTGCAAGAGAATGCTCATAATTGCAGTCTCTTCAAAACTAATGGAAGGGTTACATGTTTGGACGAAAGGCCTCATGGTAAAAGGCTTGAAGGATTACATGTTGAAAACAAAGGTCATGACCTTTGTTTTTTTTATTAAAGGTATGAAAAAATTTTATTTATTGCTTTTTATTTTTGTGTTTTAAAAGCACTGTCAAGAGAGTTTTGAAAGGGTTGCCCAGAGGAATTGCTATATGCAGATGACCTGGTTCTCTCCAGTGAGACATTGGATAGTCTACTTGCTAAGTTAGAGACTTGGAAGAAGGGTTTGGAAGGTAAAGGTTTGAGAGTGAACATGGGCAAGACAAAAGTGATGGTCATTGGTCACAATTTAGGAAAGCCATTGGAGAAAGGAAAGTTTCCCTGTTCATTCTGTGGGAAGGGAGTTGGGAGCAACTCAATCTATTGTGGTACTTGCAAGCACTGGGTACATAAACCGTGCAGTGGAATAAAGGGCAAACTGACAGAAACTAACCGTTTTAGCTGCAAGAGGTTCATAGAAGGAGAGGAAACCTGTGACTTTGACCTGTGGAAAGTGCATTTGGAGGGTGAGAAAATTGAAGTTGTCCAGAAGTTTTGCCACCTTGGTGACACCCTTGGAGTTAAGGGAGGAGCTGGTGCAAGTGTTACAGCAAGGGTTAACAGTGGATGGAGTAAGTTCAGGGAGCTGATGCCATTGTTAACCAGCAGAGCTCTGCCATTACCTACCAAAGGTAGAGTCTACCAGGCATGTGTACGTAGCACAATGATGTATGGCAGTGAAACTTGGCCAGTGAAAGCTGAAGATGTCAGCCGCATGGAGCGGAATGACATGAGAATGATAAGATGGGTGTGCAACGTAAGTCTAAAGGACAGGCTCAGTTGTAATGAACTCAGAAGGAGATTGAATCTGGACAGTATTGGCAGCTGTATGCAGAATAGGAGGCTTCGTTGGTTTGGTCATGTGGAGAGAATGGGCAAGAATGCTTGGGCAAGTAGATGCAGAACAATCAAGGTGACAAGAACCACTGACAGAGGAAGACCGAAGAAAACAAGGGAGGAAGTGATAAGGATGGATCTCAAACAAAATGGTGTCAGCAGAGACCTGGTGAAGGGTAGGATAACTTGGAAGTCAATTTCAAGAAAGCGTAAAACGGACGTTAAACCGAATATGATATGATGAATATAATATAATATAATATAATATAATATAATATAATATAATATAATATAATAAAATAAAATAAAATATAATAATAATAATAATAAAAATACTGTTTTCTAAAGTACTCCTACTAAACAAATGAAAAGCAAAAATGATGTTGACAAGACTACAACAGCAAACGTTAAAACAGTGGGAAAAAAAGCCAAAACACTAAAAGCTGCTTCAAGAAAATGTCCAGTCATAACAAATATTCAACATTTGTCAAAATAGGAGAGCTAATTTGGCAATTTTTAATGTAGTAATCATAGTGTTTACTTTCATCAAATATATTCTTTTTTGCAAAGGATATGAACACACTGAAAGATCAGGAAGGCATCCATGTGTGGTTTGTCGCAAAGGTGTTGGCCAGAATTTGATTGTTTGCTGTGGCTGTAATCTGTGGATCCATGAGGTGTTCTGGAATTAAGAGTAGACTGACAGAAACCCCTTCTTTCAAGTGTAAAAGATGTGTTGATGAAGCATGTTCAGTTGACATGAGATGGTGTAAGGAGGTAGAAATGGCTGGTGATATGCTGCAGGTGGTTGCCAGATATGTTTGTCTTGGTGATGGTATCTGTCCTGGTGTAGGTTGTCAGCTGGCCACAGTCATTCAAGTGTAACATTCCTGGTGAAAACCTAGAGAACCATTGCCACTGTTAACGAGTAAAGCCATTTTGTCACCTGTATGTGGTAACCTCTACACAACTTGTGTTTGGAGCACATTGGCCTATGGCTCAGAATGTTGGGCACCCCATCTTGAAAATGCCAAACACCCCATGCATAATGAAATAGCTGTGCTCTTTTGGATGTGCAACATGAAAAGCAGGACCACCAGTACATCTACACTCATAGCTCAACAGATGTTCCTCAGTGGAAGTGTTTAGATCAATGTGCCAAGATGACCAAGGAAGTCTTGGAAGGAATTGATTGAAGGAGATCTTAAGACCCTCAACTTGATGGATGAAATGGCAGATGAAAGCTACAAGTCAAACACACATTTGATGTGTCCATGGACTATAAACGAATAGTAAGTAAGTAATCTAGTTATTCTTGTAGCTTAATTCTTAATTCTGTTCCACTCTTGCATTCTCTTCCTTTTTCTATTTTTACCTACAATACAGTTCTGAAAGACCATCATATTACTCAAAACTCTAAGTCTCATGCTTCCATGCAACCAATCACAAATCAGTAACAAATATACTTAAATCAAAGATGTCAACAATACCTTGAAAAGTAACTCATCTCCTACACATGTATTACTTCCATTTTGCTGTATTGGTATGGCCTTACTTCTTGACATTGCAACAAAATATGAGCAAGAATACTTCTGTAGAAAAGAAAAATTAGACAAATAACACACAGGTGACAAATCGTATATACACACACAATACTAATAAGCCAACATATACAGGTTCAAAAGCATTAGGTTTAAGATTCGCATGTAAAGTGAAATATCTGAAAGGATTTATGTATGGAGCTGCTCATTACTCCTAACTATTCTGCAATGCCACTGCAATCTTCATATACAACACTACACAAGTAAAACTGGATATTTTGAAACTACCAATAACAACGAGAAGATAACAAATCACTGATATGGGTGTGTTGTCAAACAATTTTCAATTTAAATTATGTTCACAACAGTCACCACTATTACCATAAAACTGCAACAATTTAATACATGTATTTATAAAAGCTGGAACAAAACACGGGGCTGAAAACAAACACTGGGAGTACAAGGAAAATTCAAATAATCAAACAACAATAAGAAATTTCTACAATAATTTTTTTTTGGTTTTAACATCATTTCATCATCATCATCATCATATTTGGCTTAACGTCCGTTTTACATGCTAGCATGTGTTGGACGATTTCTTGAAATTGACTTCCAAGTTATCCTATATTTCCCCCTAGTAATTGGGGTTCAGACAGTGCCCTTCAGAGGGGCTTCGTTTTGGCAGTAAGGAATTTCTTAGCTGGATGCCCTTCCTGATGCCACTGGCTTTTTTCTTTTGTAAATCTCCAAATTCTTTTTATGCACTTGGAGAATCAAACATGAAACCTCTTGGTTATGGTGCAACTGCACCCAGCCACAGCTCCTTTCTCCACAAATCTTATACCAAATTCCACTTAGATTTCCTTTGGTATCAACATCATATATAGCATTCCTAATATTCCATCCACAGGATTTTTAGGGATTGTATGGAGAATGTTGTCAGTTCTACTAGTAGTGTGAAATACTTCTTCTGTATCAATTCTTTTGTATATGTAGTTGGACTGAACCCACTGTTCATTATGGTAAATAGTAGCCATACTGAGCACAGGAATGGGCAATGGGCTGGTGCTATACACCAGTATGGGAAGAGTGATGCTCACATCCTCCATTAGTCTCTAAACAATGGGTAAATGGTGCCACTGCCTTATTGGTAGTCTTGATAAACAAAGGCTAGGGGAGATGGAGCTTGTAAGGTGGACCTTGTAAGCCCTTGCAGGCCATCCATCTAAGTAAAGGAAAGGTATGAAGTAACACCCATTAATGCCAAGTTGTGCAGGACAGCACTGGAGATTGCAGACCCTGGGTCCATGGATGCCAAAGCTCTCAGCATCCATAATCCAGATATTAGTTTACTGCTCTGCTGCCTTGCAGATGTCTTTGGGAGAAGAAAAGGCTATGGGAGTAAACCCAGACAGAAAATCTGGAGTGGAGCCCCTATGGCAGCTGGATATCACTTCTGACCTCCTACTGAAAGCTCCTGCAGCCAAGCTGGTGCCAAACATACTGCTCTGCATTCCTTTAGGCCACACTGATGAGACCTTGAGGTGGATTCTGATGAATAGGGAGGCCAGGATCTCCATACACATTGCCCAGGCTTGTACCCTGAAGAGGTCACTTGTGCCACTTTTGCACTTGAGGCAACACTTATGAGTAATAAGCCAGGACCAATTGGCACAGGTGCTGATCCTACAGGTTGTCTCTGACTGTGAGGGGGACCATTAAGTCCCACTGGTCAGCTATCACCCACCTAAAGCTAGGCGGTCCCCAGTAAATAAGGTGCTGACCTGCCACAGTCTGCCCACTTCAATGAGTGGTTGGAGCTAAGGCCAAACCAAGAAGTAGCAGACCCTGCATCCTATCTCTACATCTGTCAACCTCCTCTGGCCCAGTGAACCTTCTGAGTGCCTACACTCCTACACTCTGCTCCTTTGGTAAGATTAAGAATCAGTTCTACAAGGAACTTGACACCATTGTCAGAGGCATACCTGCCACAGAGCACCTGTACCTGCTTGGCGACTTTAATGCCAATGTGGAATCTGACCATGACTCCTGGCTAAAGATGCATGAGTCACTTTGGTGTTGGCAAGCTGAACAAGATCTGACAGAGGCTTTTCAAGCTTTGCTCTTACCAGGACCTCTGCCTTACCAACAATTTCTTCTCCACCAAGCCACATAAGTATCCAGGCAGCACCCCAGATCCTGTCACTGGCACCAGCTGGATTTTGCCATCATACAAAACACTCACTGAACAGCATTCTCACCAGTTACCATAGATGGATTTTGTCATCACACAAAACACTCACTGAACAGCATCCTCACCACACAGTTACCATAACACTGATTGTGACACTGATCATTCTCTAGTTGTCACCAAGTCACGGCTACCAACAAAATGAATCCACCACTCAAAGCAGAAAGGATCCCCTTGCATCAACACTGCGAGGACAGCAATCCAAGACCTGTGTGAGCGCTTTGCCAGCTCTATTGAGGAAGCCTTCCAAGACTGCCCTGCCAGCAACACCAAAGAGAGATTTAATCACATCTGTGGTGACATCTACAACTCTTGTGAAAATCTTATTAAAAAACAAAAACATCTGCCCATCACAGCAACTGATATACACACAATCATCATCATCATCATCATCATCATCATCATCATCATCATCATCATCATCATCATCATCACCATCATATTCAGTTTAACATGTTTTACAAGCTAGCATGTCCTGGACACTTTCTTGAAATCTACTTCCAAGTTATCCTATCCTTTACCAGGTCTCTGCTGACACCTGTTTGTTTGAGATCCATCCTTATCACTTCCTCCCATGTTTTCTTTGGTCTTCCTCTGTCAGTGGTTCCTGTCACCTTGATTGTTCTGCATCTACTTGCCCAAGCATTCTTGTCCATTCACTTCACATGACCAAACCAACGAAGCCTCCTATTCTGCATACAGCTGCCAATACTGTCCAGATTCAATCTCCTTCTGAGTTCATTACAACTGAGCCTGTCCTCAGGACTTATGTTGCACATCCATCTTATCATTCTCATGTCATTCCGCTCCATGCAGCTGACATCTTCAGCTTTCAATGGCCAAGTTTCATTGCCATACATCATTGTGCTACGTACACATGCCTGGTAGACTCTATCTTTGGTAGGTAATGGCAGAGCTCTGCTGGTTAACAATGGCATTAGCTGCCTGAACTTACTCCATCCACTGTTAACCCTTGCTGTTACACTTGCACCAGTACCTCCCTCAGCTCCAAGGGTGTCACCAAGGTAGCAAAACCTCTGAACAACTTCAATTTCATCATTATCATCATTATCACCATATTTGGTTTAATCTCCATTGTACATGCTAGCATGTGTTGGACACTTTCTTGAAATCAACTTCCAAGTTATCCTATCCTTCACCAGGTCTCTGCTGACACCTTTTTGTTTGAGATCCATCCTTATCACTT
>RDPX01000306.1:788280-825086 GCA_003991215.1 Morbakka virulenta
TAGCAAGTAGACTATCCAATGTCTCACTGGAGAGAACCAGGTCATCTGCATATAGCAATTCCTCTGGGCAACCCTTTCAAAACTCTCTTGACAGTGCTTCCAAAACAAAAATAAAAAGCAGTGGACCTAGTACAGATCCATGATGAACTCAAACTCCCACACCAAAACTCTCAGTATATAGGAACTGTTGACCCTTACCCAACTTTTAGCATTTCTGTACATTACCTGAGCAACCTTAATCAGCCATTCACTTACTCCTAGTTTCTGTAAAGTCCACCAAACAATTTCTCTTGGCACTCTGTCAAAGGCTTTTTCCAAATCCACAAAGGCAATGTACAGCTTCTTCTTCTTCCCTAGGTAGTTCTCTTGCAGTTGTTTAAGGATAAAAACAACATCAATAGTTCCTCGTCCAGGCATAAAACCAAATTACATGTCACCGATTTTTATTTGACTTCTAATTTGTTTTTCCATAACTCTTTCAACAACTTTCAGGACTTGGTCCATTAGTTTTAATCCTCTGTAATTACCTCTTTCTAGAGTTTCTCCTTTTCCTTTGTAACAATTGATAATTGTACTTATTTCCCAGTCCTCAGGAATGACACCATCTCTTATGATCTGATTTGTTAGATCAGTGACCATTTCTATACCTTTCACCTGCAGCTTTGACCACCTCTGCCACAACTCCTGAAGGACCGGGTGCTTTGCCTTTCTTCATTTTCTTTACTAATGGTATAATCAAAGCTATGGGTAGTGTGTGAGTGAGGTATGTTAACAGACTCTATGGTGCTTGCAGGAAATGGCCTGTTCATCAGTAAAGTCAAGGCTGTACACACCTTGTACAGATATTTAAATACAAACAAGCAAAACCAAATATATCCAGGCATTGAGGATACCAATACAGAGTAGCTGGGTCCAAATTAGGAGACAAATTAATAGAGCAAAGTAATAGCAACCTTCTAATAAGAGTTATACACCAAAATGGTTTACATGCAATGGCAGTCCCCAGAAACCCAAAAATTACACAATACTCTTGAGTAGGCCTCAACAAACAACATCGCACAAAAGCCTATTGTCAGTAATCTCAACCACCCTAAAGTTTCATGGTAATTCCAGTGTTAGCTAGCAATAAAAGCCAAGGCAAACCATACTAATGGTTTACAGAGTGTATAAAACATTTTCCTGTTGAAACATGTCACCCAAGCCACATGATTTAGAGAGGGTGGACCAGTTATGACTACTAGATCCACTCAGAGCAAGTGGTCATGTTGGGATGGACTTCACAATGTTTGTTGTTCATAAAATAACATCTGGCAGGTCAAAATGAAAGGCTGTATTTAAATACAATATCTCAATACCAAGAATAACAGTGCCCACCAACAGTACACCATAAAAAGGAATGAGGCAGGTCATGCAATTAGAAAAGGAAAAAGAGAATTCAAAGCAAGTTGGCCATCAAAGTAAAAGAGAACAAGACATTCTGAGGCTATGTGAAGAATATACCAGAAAAACCAAGCCAGTAAGGGCAGACCTGGTGAATTAGGAAGGAGTGCTCATAACTAATGAAAAAAGAAACCAAATGTGTTGAACAAACAATACTTTAGTGTATTCACACATGATGACCTGTCAACAATAGCCAAATTCGAACAGAAGCATATGGGGCATAACCTCAACATTAACATCACTTGTTATTAAGTCCACAAGGATCTCCAGTCACTTAAAACAGGCAAGTCACCAGGGCCAGCAGATGCACGCACACAAACAATGGGAACTGCCAGATGTCAGCAAAGTTCCACTTGTAATGTAAATCTTTACCGTAATTAACAGACATAGTTTGTCTTCAGTTTAAAAATAAAAATTAAATTATATCTATCAAAGTGGTTACAATCATGCAATAAAAGCATAGTTAGTAAGATACTGATTCTTAAATATGTCTACAAAATAAGATATACACTTCAGTCTGAATAATGGTAACCCTGACATATCCCTTATATTTTAAAGAAAGGAATTCCAAACTTTGGTTCCACATAATTTAAATGTCTGGACAAAAAACTGACCCACCACTCCATGATTTGAAGCTATCCACTAGCCAGGAGTGCGGCGACACGTGTACATCAAAAGCAGTTGTTACATATTCAGGTATGTATGATGGGCCCCAAGTTGTTAAAAATCTTGTTAATGTGGAGGAAAGTGATCAGTTTAATTCTCTGGTGGGTTTGAAGCCAATCAGGCTTGTGAATTCCTCTTCATTGCCAAACTAAAGTCCCTCTGAAGAACACCGTCTGAGCCTCAATTGCTGGGGGAAAATGACGTTAAAACAAAAAAAAAAGGCTTTGTGAATTCCTTTGATAAAGTATATGACACGGGCATATCATTTATGTATTCTTAGCAGCCAATTGCTTGGTGCTGAAATTTTGGAACTGTAGTCTAGATGGCTCAGCACAGACAAACTAACATAGTAAACCAGGCTTTAATGAGAGGGAGGTACATTTACCCTTGAAACTTCAGTTCAGCTTTAAAGATGGAGCGACAGAGTGAATAATGGCATAATTGAGACTGGACTGTCAGATGAAGTTGCACAGGATCGACGCAAGTGGAAAGAGTCAATTCTTGAGCTAGACATTTACGAAGTGTTACATTGTCTATTTTTCGCACCTTTGAACTTGGGTTATAATTTTGCCATCAGAAAACTCAAATATCCTTGTACTACAATACCTGCCAGCTGATGCAATGGGCAAAAAGCAGTAACACAAAATTACAGTTAAAAACGTGGTCAGTGACTTTGTGAAATTACAACGGTGGTGATGAAATCATCACTTCATTGGTTCTTCAAGACCGACAACAACCAACTAAAATAAAAAAGTATTTACAGTCATTTATCACTAAATTCAATTAAAAAAAAAACCTCATTAAAAAGCAACATCTAGTAGAAAGAATACCTTTCTTACATCCGGCCAAGCAGCGTCAAAGTTGACTGTTTTGAAACAAAATACAACTGTTGACACACTTCAGAGAGAAAGGACATCCACTGTAACCTTCTCTGAATAGTCTCCAGTCATTCTTATTGTGCATTGTGAAATGGCATACGCTGCAACGAAAATTACTGCAAGTATAAGGTTATTACCCGCATATGATAAGACTTGTACTGGCCATCAAGGTCATCACACAATTCAACATTCACTGACCACATGCACAAGGAAGCCCCATCATTGACTACGCCCCAGATCTCTGTCAGAGGGCCATTCCTGCACTGATCCCAAGGAAAGACTTGGTCCACGTGGGAAATGAAGCACACATGTTTGGGTTATGGATGTGGCATGCTTATTTGACAGTCGAATGATAGGAAAAAGAATAAGTGAAACTCTACCGCTATCAAGAGCTAAAATGAAATTAAATAAAATCTCGAATTATAGAGAGGTGAACGTTAGGAAGTTACCGATTGTGGAATCTGGTGGGAGTGGCGGCTCTACCAAAATCATAGCATTATCCAACGGTTTGGGCAACCCAGGACGGACTAATGTGTCCCGTGCGTAAAAAAAACAAATATGGGAGATATAGATAGTAATAACAGCGATCACGATCAGGGAGCATTTCAGAAAAATAATGTAATTGTAAGAAATCAAACTGTTTTAAATGAAGAGGTCCGGATACCAAGACATCATCTGTCAACATCCAGAGATGATAAAAAGTAATGGTTAATGCAAACAGTTGATGAAGAAAGAAACCAAGATAACGATTTTATGCAACGCTTGAAGCAACGGTTGGATCATAGATCTTCCGAGAAGAATCACATTTAAAATAGAATTCGGGGAGACAGCGGAACTAGGTTTAAAAAAAGAAATAAAATTGAACAATAATCAGGATAATAAGCAAGACTTAGGAACGGTTTAGAAAAATAATAGTGAAAATACATTCCGAAAGCTAGAAGAACGTGGGCGAAAGAAAGGAAGAGGATTCATTAAAAAGTATAAAGTGCAAGTGAAAGCCAATATATGAAAACGTACCAATGAATGCCAAAATGTTAAAAGACAAGGCTGCAAAGTTTCGGAAGGATAAATCTCTAATGACTTTGATAAAAGTTAATGATGACGAAGACGTAGGGCCAAATCAATTCTGAGTTGATAACACGGTCTACAACGAAAGAAAGAATGGAAATATGAAACAGAACCAACAAGAAGATGAATTGAATAAAGAAATCGAAGAAGGAGCAGAGGAAAAAAGAGGAATGAGAAAAGCGACTGAGATAATCCAAAATAAAAGAAGGTATAATCGAAAGAGAAAGATTGTTGAAGCACAAGAAAGGAGTATTAAAATTGGAAATAGATAAAGCAAATAGGATCCTAGACAGACACCTAAACAATACTAAAGATATTTGTGAAGTAGTAGGTGCGGTTTATGCCATGATACGAATAAGAGAGAGACAGAAGGAAGGAAACTGAAAAGAAAGGCGAAGAATAAGCCGATGTAAGAGAAAATAGATGAATAAAAAAATTAAAAAAACGAATTAAAGAGGCAAGACGAATGATGGCATGGACTGCAGATGAAATTTACGAAAGAATATAGGGGGGGGGGACCACCAAGAAAGAGAAGGAGAACACACAAAAGTTGTAAGAACAGGCAGGCCTGCAATTTAGACGAAATGACGATTTTTAAATATCAGAAAGAGAAGGCACTTGGTGAACCAAGGTGTTCTAAAAAGCAAAAGAGGACAAATTAGAAGTACAAAAGTAAGAAATAGCAATGTTACCAATATGCCAGTCATCATCGGATGTTTTGGAGGAGGAATTGATGAAGTGAAAAGGGGCGCAGGAAAGGTACTCAAAGAACATGAAACAAGTTAGAACGGTTGTAAGTGAAACCCACAGGACAGTACAATGAAAAAGGGAATAGATCATAGGAAAACTGATATCTAAAGTGTTGATTCATCAGCCGCTGCAACGGAAGGGTCAATTGTATTTTAATTGATTAATTTATAAAGTAACCGACATTCTGCAAAATATACTTCCCGCATAAGAACCTTTGACTTCATTTTAGTACATTGATAAGTAAATAAAAATGAAAGTAGTATCCATGGCATAATGAGTAATTGAATATATTTCAATGCATTATATTTATTTGTAAATATTGATTATGTCTATGAATAAAAGAAAAGAAACAGTGTAGTAAATAAATCAATGACCAAAAAATACGAATCAGCGACACTGTGTGAGCAATCAGATAGTTTACAACATGATGCTAAGCTTTCGGCTTTTAAATCTTCCATCACATTAATTTGTGGCCGAATAAGTTCTTGCCAAATACTTCCTAGGGCTAAGCCATATTGTTCACTCTTTGTAGTAAAAGCAAAAATTTTGGTTTCATTCACCATAGCTTCTTTCAGACTCCCACACGATTTCAGGTGTTTGGCAACAGGTAGAACGTAAGGGTCGTAGTGGGGGTACAACTTCATTTCGAGAATCCTCCCTGCTCTAGACCAGTGGTTCCCAAACTGTGGACCGCGGACCCCGTGGGGACCCCGAGGACGTGTTAAGGGGCCGTGGTGAGCAAAGACTTACCATGGGTAATTTTGTTTTAAATAGGGTTTTCTTAAAAAAATTTCTGCTTTTAGACTGCATATGTAATATGAAACCGGTAAATAATAACATTCGTGATTTGTGAACTAATAATAGCGGAAATTTTTGTTCACTTTGAATCGATACATTCCTTCAGATAATTTTGACGGAGCTAAAAAGCACACAGGTACTGTAATTTTTTGTTAAATGAGCTTTGTTCATTTTTTTATGATATAAAATTCAGATATAAAATGTTAATGTCTCAATGACGTAAAGCTTGCCTTATCGCCCATAAGTATACCAACTTTATTTGCACATGTATTATTTTACAAATTCAAGATCTGCACCATCTGGAGACTCAAATTTTCTTTCTTTTCGGGGTACTAGCCCTGCTCATGAATAAGTTTTTGAAAAGGAAAGCTTGCGATCAAGTCAAACCAGAGTCTGATATGGAGGAACAAAAGATCTCTCAGAAAAACAAAGCACGAAAATATGATGCGGAGTATTTTAGATTTGGATTTATTGAAAGCGTGTCTGATGCTAATAAACCGCAGTGTTTGCTTTGTAATAAGCTGTTGTCAAATGAAGCTCTAAAACCAAACAAATTTAGAGACATTTAACAACACAACATCCTCAGTTTGCCAGCAAACCAAATGATTTTTTTGAAAGAAAAAAGGATGAATATTTAAAACAAACAGTAACTTTTAAAAAGACAACAGGATCAAATAAAAAACCTAGTAAGGGCGTCGTGTTTAGTGGCACTGAGAGTTGCGCGTGCCAAGAAAGTTCATAACATTGCTGAAGAGCTTGTATTGCCCTGTGCAATAGACATTTGGGAGGCAGTTTTTGATGAGAAATGTACCGCAAAATTGAAAGCTGTGCCACTGTCAAATAACACAATTGCACGACGAATAGAAGATATCAGATGATATAAAATGTCAGAAGATATAAAATCTCAGCTGATTGACAGGGTCAAAACAAGCTTTTTTGCGTGACAACTTGATGAAAGCACAGATTTTTCTAGTGGATCTCAACTGATGGTTTATGCCCGGTATTGCTGGGAAAGCGAAATGCTTAAAGATTGTCTAATTTCTCACCCAATGCCTACTCGAACAACCGGGGAGGGAATTTTCAAAGTACTTGACTCTTTCCTTGTTCAGTCGGGCTTGCTGTGGAGCCAGTGTATTGGAGTGTGTACAGATGGCGTTGCATCAATGATTGGTATTTACTCAGGTATTGTCATGCATGTTAAGAAAGTAGCGCCTGGTATCACTGCAACACCTTGTATGATTCATCGAGAAGCTCTGGTCGCAAAAAAACTTGATAATTCTTTATCCGAAGTCTTGTCATCTTGTATCAAAGTGATAAATTACATTAAAACTCGACCACTGTTCAGTCGTTTGTTTGCAATTTTCTGTGATGAAATGGGTGCTGAGCATTCAAGCTCGTTGTTTCACTCAGAAGTAAGATGACTATCACGAGTTAAAATAATTCAGCGTCTGTTGGAACTTAGAGAAAAATTGTTAATGTTTATGCGTGATAGTAATGTTGAAATGGCTTCGATACTGGCCGAAAAAATATGGCTTTATAAAGATGCTTATCTTGCAGACATATATTAACAAACTGAATGAACTGAATTTATCACTACAAGGACGAAATTCAAATATTTTGTCTAGTCATGACAAATTAGAGGCGTCCTGGAAAAAACTTAACATATGGTCTACAAAAGTTAGTAGTAAAACTTTAGATATGTTCCCTGCACTAGATGAATATCTGAGTAACAACGGTTCTGTAAATAGGGACGTGATAATTGCAGGGGGAAAACGACATTTATTATCATTGACTGAAATTTTTTTGCAAATATTTTTCGAAAGACGTTGCAGATAATATTGAACATTTTGACGGGATTTGAAATCCATTTAGTGTTGAAGTAGCTGGTAGCAAACTTACAGGGGATAAGCTGGAAGAATTGGTCGAAATATCTTGGACAGAACTTTAAAAATAAGTTTTATGCTGCAACATCTTTCGAAATTCTGGCTCACTGTATCCGCTGAGTATCTATTTTTATCTCGAAAGGCAGTTAGATATTGCTACCGTTTGCAACAACATATTTATGCGAAGCCGGATTTTCGGCACTGACGAATCTGAAAAACAAATACAGATATAGACTTTCTCCAGAAAATGATCTTCGTGTATGCTTGTCGGCAATATCACCAAGAATTGACAGCTTGGGCAGTTCCGAACCAGCACATCCTGCTCACTGAATATGTATAACAAATATTGTGTGTATAAATGACAATATAGTACTTGTTAAATACGTGTTTATATTTTGAGACAATTGCAGTGTGAATAAACTTTAAAACAAAGTTTTGTTGCGATAGTGTCAAATTATATGTTACTTTTAGCAAAGGTTTATGTATAAATTTTATGAACATTTACAAGGGGGGGCTCAGCATAACGCCTTAAGTGTAAAGGGGGCCGCAGGCCAAAAACGTTTGGGAACCACTGCTCTAGGCAACCTTTGGTGGAATGATTTTCAGGGTCCACAAGCACAATAGATCCTATGTACAAGCCCTGCTGCCAAGGATTTCTTGTACCGTTTTGGTGCTACTGCATGGTAGTTCATCACGAAGCCTGTGTGACTAGATTTGTTGCACCATGACAAAGATAGCTTCTTTCCCTCTCTTATCACAAGCATATCCAGAAAAGGAATGAAACAGTCTTCTTTCTCTTGCTCGATGGTAAAATTTCAAATTAGGATGCATATTGTTGATTTCATCAAGTTTAGGATCGATTTGTGACTTGTTATTGTTAGGAATTTTATCATCTACATATTTGAAAAACGGGTTGTAATTACTGAGTCAGCCATTTGCTATTAAAGGAACTGGTCGGACTGGCAAGTTTTGCTTGTGTACCTTGGGTAGACCTTAGAGACGAGCTGGTTGGCTGTTCCTGGTATGAAGCTTCTGGTGCAGATCATTATCAATTTTCCCTTGCTCCAATAGTTCTCTCAAGCTAATATCAATCTTCTCATGTTCATTTAACACCCGATGTTTTGGATTTTTTCTCGTAGGTAGCTCTTTATCAAATTGTGTTAGGTTAAGAATATCCAATAGTTTAGCCTCGTACATTTTACATCTCAATACACATATCCCCATTGCTTTATCAAAAGGTATTGCAATCAATTTGTTTTCCTTCAGGTATTTTTGAGTCATAATGATGTTGCGGGAAGTTTTTTGTTTCTTCAATATTTTTAACCTAATTAAGCGTCTTGGCATTGGTATCTGATATTATTTGCCTATTAACTTAATTAGTTTTACAAAGATGAAGAAGTCCGTCTAGTTCTGCCATGGTATCATTACGTTGACATTTATCGTCAACAGCATTTCTGAGGCCCAGCGATAAAGTGTGTAGTACATAATCTGGTGGTATTTCGTCAACCCATACGTTCATAACTGTATTTTCTAAACTGAACAAAGGCTTTTTTGTTCCTCTGATTACGCGAAAATTTTTTGTTGTGAGTATCCTTTATCTTTGAGGGTTGTATTTGAGCCCGAAGACGGCTTTGAAAAGCCCCTGATACGAGTAATTGTTCTAAAACTGTATCCTTTACTATTTGTCACTTGTCCTCTTGGTTTGATAGAATGGATTTTGAATCTTTTCGCGGTTTCACTAGTTTTTTCTAAGCAACTTCTTCTGGAACTCATGGACAGATCAGTTGTCAGAGCACCCATTGTTTGGTATTCTAAATCGTAGGAATCGAGGTATTATCTCTGCTTCAATGCAATTGTCAAGAAGCTTGATGCAAAGAGTGTTTGCCTGTAATTTCTCAAACGTTTTCTGGTAGCGGAGGAATACAGGCAGTCCAAGTATAATTTCGACGTAGTTCAGTTGCCAGTAGGCGATACGGACGTAGCAATATTATTGATAGTATAATGAATTAATTTTACTGATAGGGGAATAAAAAAACACACCTATGCAAATATATGACGTCGGCAAAATAAATAAAAGTAGTAATGGGAAGATCCGAAAAGCGCACTCAGAAAGCTGGTGTAGGAATATCAAAGCCATTTATTTTTTTAAACTTTTCAGCTTAACAGGACAAAGTGGTAGAACAGAATTTGTATATAACTTGTCTATATCTTATTTTGAACTTTTAAGCCTGTATAAATATTCGTAATAATAATAATAATAATAATAATAATAATAATAATAGTAGTAGTAGTAGTAGTAGTAGTAGTAGTAGTAGTAGTAGTAGTAGTAGTAGTAGTAGTAGTAGTAGTAAAGAACGAGATAAAGTTAGAAGGCGAAAGGAAAGACAATTGTATAATGTGGGTTGCCAGCAAGAAAAAATGTCAAGCAAAGAAATTGGAGGAAAAAATAAATCACTAACCACTGCCATTTAAAATAATAGAAACGCTTAAGAAAAACTAATTGAAAATAAAACCAGTTATATTTTATCTTTTTGTGGTCTGGTCAAAAGAATCATTGTAAAATTCACAAAAAAGATATTGGAAATTGAAGGCAGAGATCAACTCGCAGCTAGGGTGATGCAGCCTAATTTGCGTGACTGGGGTATTTATAGTTAATAATTTTTGTTTGTTTGTAAAGAATACGTAGCTAATGGTTTCCGTATCCTGAATGACAGTCAAGAAGGTACAGAAATAAGAAATGACATCTTTTTATCATTTATATATATATATATATATATATATATATATATATATATATATAAAATACAAGGAAAGATTTCCTGTGAGATGTTATCCTTTCTTCCTGTCCCTTCTAGTACTATGTTCTTGTTTCATATTTTAAATTTTTTTTAGGCTTGCCTGCGAGTAAAACAAAAAGGTAAATAAGTAATATCACTTTACCAATTTAGAAAAATCTTTTCTTTTTTTTTCGCCATTTGCATCTGACATTGTGCATTAAAAAGAACAAAGAACGGATTGGGATCGAGACTGTTTCAGGGTGCGAATGAATCTCGATTGAATCCACAAACATGGTAGTATACCTATCTTCGGAAGCTGCGATTAATAAAACACAAAGATTCACCCTTGACTTTTAAAACTGGTTATTAGTTGTTTTAGTTGGTTTCTCAGAGTTTTCTAAATAGTATCATGGATTAAAGAAGGTTTAGCGAAACTGGCTGGGGTCAGCAGTCACAGGATTCGAGCTTATTTCAAGTGGAGTCGTGGACATCCCAACTCTTACTTGACCATGTTAGACTGGATTCCACAACCTATTTTATTGTGTACACTCTTTACAGCTTTACAGTATTTGGTCTTTTAAAGATATTTGAGTTTTGCTAAGCAAAATGACACAACCAACAAGAAAACCCTTAAAGGAGAAGATAATGCTTTATTATGATGCATTATTCCAAGTATGTCTTGATTTTCTTATTGGTCTCAAAGAAGGCTTGGCCTATTGTTATTTTCCGTCAATTTTTTACTTTGTCGTTACCCGTTTTTTCTTATTTTTTTAGCATGTCATAAAGTATTTACATCGTTGCTAATGCTACCAATATTTTCCGCTCCACTAACACTACCAAACATTTGAAAGGAGAACACTGGGTTTTACCTTGAGGCATGAAACAAGAAGACTTGCCTCTGACACCCTTTTTCATTCGTTTCAATTACTGTGTCATTCGGTAAAAGGTTATCAAAATCGTCATGAAATGGTGCCATTGATGTTGTTGTTGTATTCCAAATATTTTTAAATGAGCTCATTCGACGACAGCTATATTTTTCCCCGTTCCAATTTTAAGTTTTAATTAACTATATCATTTATTATGGTGAAAAACAAAACTGTTAATAAGTAGAAGCAATTACCTTGACCTTTACTACACCTGAAAACAAGACCCCAGGCTGATTCCTTCTGGATGTTTACCTCGCCCCTGCTGACTCATTCATTTGTTAGCCTAGTCGTTGCATTTTTTTATTTATTTATTTATTTATTCTGAATGTTTGAAAGGGTATATAAATCAGTTAATGAAAACAGGAACGATTATATGCTTTTTATTGGAGCTCCCCACATGATGATAATGATGATAACATTTGTGGAGTTTTGATGTGGGCAACGTCACCGTTGAGCAAGGTGCAGTTCCTGCTTGCCTTGGGTATGTAAACTCATAGGTGTTCATTTTTAGCCAACCTAGAAGAAGGAAAACTCTGATTTTAAACCAGAGGAAACACATGCCATCAACATGATGAACTATACCTATAAGAAGTCATACTGTGTCAATTTTTCAAGTATAGCTATATATTAAGTAGGGCTCTGAACAATGCTTGACATGGGTATGCAATACAAGTTGATAAAGTAAACCATCTCTTCTACATGGATGACCTCAAGATTCTTTGCCAAAGTTCACAACCAACAGAAGGGATGATCGCACCAACTTGTAATCTGTGATAGACAATTGTGCAAAGACCACTTTCAAGAAAGGAAATCCTAATGGAAACAAAATATGCAACTTCTTACTTAACTTTATCTTTTCTCCACTTTGCATCTTCTTTTCTTATGACTATGGGGTTCAGTGGTGTATGAGACTCTTCCACCTGTCTCTTTCCATTACATCTTCCTCTCTGGCACCAACAAAATATGCAACATGACATAAAAACCATCACAGAAGGAAATCAAGAAAATACCTACAAATAGCTGGGTGTCAAAGAAGGAGATGGAGTCCAGCATTGCAAAAGGAATAAAAAAAAAATAAGAAAAAAAATACTACAGAAGTGTCAGGCTTGTTAGAGATTAGCAGTGCCAACAAGATTCAAGCATTGTTTTCATTAGCTGTTTCTGTAGTAGCATGTAGTTGTAACATCATAAATTGGCAACTGAATGAGATTATGAAGGTGGACCCAAAGATAAGGAATTTTGTCACAATGGAATGGATGAACTACTGTAAGCCTCACATGGAAAAAATGTACTCACTAAGAAAGTTTGGTGAAATAGGAGTCTTCCAACTCAAAATGACCTACAAATGAGAAAGAGTTAGACTCCATGGCTTTGAAGAAACAACTGAATATGATTTATTGAAACTTGTGTTGTAACTTAAGGGAAACAAGAAACCTGATGTAGTATTAAAGCAGGTCTAATGATGGCTACAAACGACAGGACAGAAGTTAACAATTCTAGGTATTTATAAACTTAAAGAGGCCTACAATAGGGTGCCAAGCAACCTTGCTTTCTGGTATATAAGAAAAGTGGTATCACAAAAAGGCTGGTTAGGGTAGTCTTAACCATATACCATGAATGTTAGACCAAAGTACTGTGTGGAACAGGAAAATAAGAGTGGTTAGTGTTCTGAATAGGGTTGAACCAAAGGTCAGCTCTTAGCCCCATTTTCTTCACTATAATTACTGACACTTTAATTTTAATAGCTAGAAATGAACTCTCTCTTGAGGTCCTGTTTGGAGATGACTTGGGCATCACAGCAGAAGCCAAAGAAGAATTATAAGAGTGGTTACAGGCCTGGAAGAGATCATTGGATAGAAAAGGACTGAAGGTCCATAGTGTGAAAATGAAAGCCATGGTGTCAAGCAAAATAACTCAAGAGCAAGTAAACATCCAGGAGGAGAATATGAAGCAGCTAAAAACTTCTGCTTTATGGTCTTGATTATTAAACAAGGAGGAAGTTTGCCAGGAAGAAGTAAAGGCAAGTAAGCAAGATAGCATGGCACATAGAAATGATGCAGAAACTTAAAACAAGGATCTACAGAACTATTATCCAACTACTGCTACTTCATGATTTAGAGGTGCTTTCTCTGAAGAAAGCTGATGAATTAGTACTGAGAAGTGTAGAGGTTAGGATGCTATTTTAGATAGGTAGAATCTCTCAGCACAACCATTAACCCAGCCACTGGGAGAGCAAGCCAGCTCAACTTAGTGCTGGTCCCAAGCCCATACAAATGGGGGGTCACCCATCAGGAAGGGCACCTGGGGCATAAAACTTTGCACACCAAACAAATGGATAGATGCTCCAGAATGAAATGGCCCCCCCAGTTCCTGACAGTCCTTAAATGGGCAAGGGGGGCAAAGAATCCCCAGGTGGAACATTTGTGCAGACAAAGGAAGCAACGGAGGAGAGATAAAGGTCTGCAAAGTAAATGTCAGAACTCTTTTTGGGAGGAGCAGTGAGATGGTGGAAATATTGAATTGAAGGAGAGTCAATATCTGTGGTATCCAGAAAACATGCTATAAGAACAATGGATGCACTTCCTTTGGAACAAATGACAAGAAATATAAGTTCTCTTATAGTGGACAGGAAGATGGACTTGGTGGAGTTGGCATAATGGCAATACAAAACTGGCAGAAAATGTGCTGCAAGTTGTGAGATACTCAGAGAGACTGATAAAATTGAAGGTGTTATTCAGAAGATCCATATCTCAATGTGGCTCTGGGGACAAAAATTTGGAAGGAGAGACTGTACTAGACTTATGTAAGAATCATTTTCTGAATACATATTTTAGGAAAACAAGAAAAGAGCTTATCATCTTAGATGTAAGAGCTTTATCATGTCATGAGTCGTAACCTTTTTCTGAGCTACGTTTCGAGAGATACTTCTCCCATCGTCAGGCTCATCAAGCTTATCACCTATCAAGGTGGAGATGTGGAGACACAGCTAGACTTGATCATAATGAAGACAAAGAGAGGATTGACTGTGGCTGAGGGCTATGCAGATCCTGGGACACCATGTCTCACCCAGCACAGGTTGTCTGTGCTGTTATTTATGTCAAGGATCACAAGAAAACCAAGGGAAAGCTGGTGAAGTGCATTAACCTGTGGAAGTTAAAAGATGAATAACTGAGAAGGGAATTTGAAGACAAGCTGCAAGAGAAAAGGACAGAGTAATGCACAGATGGACCGGTTGGAGATGAACATCAATGAGACAGCCAAAAAGGTGTGTGGATTAACAACAGATAGAAGAGCTAGGGAAAAGGAACATGGTGGAGGTGTGAGGAAGTACAGGAGACAATAAAAGAAGAAAAAAATCACCTTCAAAGTCTGGCAGTAAATGTTTGGAGGACCTGCTTACTGATGTCACAAAAGATGCCCAGGACTTGTAAGAGTATCAGGAGGACATACAGGTGATGCACAAGAGGAAGGGCTGGAACATCCAACAGGTTGATGAAGATGTAGGTGAGGAAGTCTTTGAGTTTTGCTACTTGAACAAACTTCTTGAGGTGGATGGAGGTGCAGAGTGAGGTTTTAAAATTAGAATTTTGGCAACATGGACAAAATGGAGAGAGATATTGAGCCTCTTAAAAATGTTAAATGATAAAATGATTTATTGAAGTCCAAAAGCTGATCATAAGAGGAAGTGAAAGACATTTACAATGGCACAGCCATAAGAACTCCAGAGGAGGCCCTTGGTACCACAACTAACTGGAAAGAAAAATCAAGGGAGACCAAGGATACAACAGAGAGATTGCATCAAGAGAGATATGAAGGAAGTAGTAGCTAGAGAAGATGACCAGGAGGACTGAGCAACCCAGATGATGCTTGACTGACTTTGGTTGGAATGTCACAAGGAAGTTTGAAGTTCTTTTGCACTGTGTGCTTTTTATTTGCAGAGACTGTCATAGCTTTTTCAAATTTATTATTACACTTCATATTGAGTACTATTGCCGTCACTAGATTGTTGAACCTCTGTGCAATTGGAATGTCTTTGATTGAATTTAGTATCAGATTTTATATGAAGTTAGGCCAGAATTGCTGTCCTCTCCCAGTCACTAATGTACTGATGTAAAACATTGCCACTCCTGGTCTTCTTTTGTAGATAGAAAGTAGTTTTTTACATTATTTTTGTGTATCTTGACAATAATATTCATTGTTTTCTTTTCTTTATGCCACTTCTATTTTCCTAAACTAAGTTGCATAACAATTTTTAGCATTTTGTATAATTTGGAATAAAATCAGGAAAATCCACCCTGACCAAAATCTTTATTAATTTAACTGTGAATATGGGGGATGTCTCCACCTTCCCTTACTAACCTTTGTTGATATGGATAACTATTTTTTTCCCTTTGGGCACATTAGTCAAGGTACCAGTCATATCCCAGGGATACAATGTAATCTATTGAAATAGGAATTGCTAACCAATCTTAAGTCCAATCATAGGGAATCGAGTTGATCTGCTTAAGTAATGCATATTTTATTTTTGCATTCAGGGTGAACCAGTTGAAAGAGATAACCCTAATTTTTGGCACGAGTTTTTCTTACTGAAGGTAAGTGCAGCATGTAGTACTTGGATCTGTGTCAAGTCAAAGCTCTTCAGTGACAAATTGTTAATCTAAAGTTAATTACACTTTCATGATTGTTCATAGTTACATTCCTGTGGTGTAATTGTGTAATAATGTAATTTGTATGTATGTTAGTATGTTGTGATTCCCCTATATTTGGAATGCTGTATTGTGATTTGCCTATTTTAGAATTATGCCCTTGGATTGGATTCTCCCCTGCTGACATAACATTGTTTGTGTTGTAATGCTCACGCCGCCATATTTTATTTTAGTGTTTTGACTTCTGTAGTGGTTTTGAGTCATAATAAAAACCTCAATCAGGTGTTTATTCTTGTTATTGACTTTATTCAGTTTAGTTGTTATATTCTTACAACATGATAGTATGATATATGTCAGCTGATAATGAAAACCAGTCTTAAAAACATTGAAATTGACAGTTTACTGGAATCCCCAATCAAAAGTAGATTTAAGATCACATTAAAGGAAATACTCACTCAGGGAGAAAAGAAGACAGTTTACTCAAAATGCACGAGTAAAGAGGAGTATTATCTGCAAAGATAGCAATGTCACTTTCAACAGTCTCTAGAACATTGGTGAAAAGTAAAAAAGATTTGGACTCCAAGACAGAGACTTGAGGAACACCAGAATTTATTGAGAAAGTATAAGATTGCCAATCAATGACAACTTGTATCAGGCAATTTTTCAGGAAAGATGCTATAATGTTTTAATTTTACTGGAAATGCCATATGATCTCAGTTAAGACAAAGACCAGAATGCCAAACCTTATCAACTGCCTTGGAGAAAGCAAGGGGGATAGCCTTTGCCTCACCCAGATAGCCAAGAACATGATAAAAGTAATCTATGATGATTCAATGCTTATCAGGGAAGAGTCTGGACTCTAACTGCAAGACTGTGATTTTCAGTTGTTTATATACTTTGCTACAGTTTGGGAGCAAATATAGCAACAATTATGATGAATGGATTATTCTCCAGAGTTGTTTAGATATGACCAACAGATGGGTGTTTTTAACAAGGGGAAAAAAGATTCAGAAAGACACTTATTGAAGAATTTTACCAGTATAGAAGAAAGGTTAGGAGAACATTTGTGAAGGATGTGCATGGAGAAGTTATCAAGACTGGATGCAGTTGATAGATCCAGAGAATTTATCACTGCAGCAGCAGCATTAGATAGCCAGTTAAAGTGTGAATGTTTTTAGCTGGCTGTCTAGTGCTAACTACAGGACCAAAGATGATAGGCTTTTTGTCTTCTAGCAGCATTGGAAGAAAAATCTCTTGTAAAAATCTCAAATACAAAAGGGCAAATGAAATGTTGGGAACATCACTAACTGAGCCTCCTTAGTACTATGTTGGTGGAGATAGCAACTGGGATAGTAATATTCATCACAGGAAGACATGTTAACTGCATTCAAAGGTTCAGCTCATTCTCTTACAGATCATGTTCAGTTAAATTTAAAGAGTGAAAATGTAAACAAGGCTATAAACTGCCTTATTTATAGTTTAACTGTCTACAGCTACCCTTATTGAACAAAAGTAGACAGTAGTAGGGTTTAGCATAAAATTACAATAAAAAGTCACACAGGAAAACAAACAAAGGAAACCCCAAAAGTAAATATTTAATTATTTTGTTTTAGGTTAATGTTCAAAATCTTGAATCTATGATTGATGATATGTCAACAAAGGATCTTATAAGTAAAAAGGTAAGTCAAGAGATATGGGAATAAAAATTTTATTAAAATGATTAGTTTGATTGCTTAAGGTGTTTGAAAGGAAAATTTCTGTGACTTTATCCACAATCGACAGTAAATGTTTCAATCAGCCTTCCTGGCCTGGCTAAAAGTCAGATGGCCAAAACAGGCAAAATGAAAAGGGCTAAGCTAAAGCAAAATAAAAATTTGAACATTATGGCATTATTTATTATAAATATGTTAAGACTATGTACACAGCTAAAAAACAATGTGGGTAAGCCTGGTACTTGGGATAATGATACTTAAAAAATCCTGCACCAAGGAAGTAAACCATAGGAATGGGAGATGTTATACCAACTGATGATGCACCAACTTGTCGCGTGGCCTATGATGCATATATAAAGGGTTACCATAACCATTGTGACTTAAAAGGAGAAAACTAAGTGAATTCTAAGATGTGGATGAGCTTAAAATAGCAAACTAAAACGGTCTAGTGAACCTCCTATGGATGTTTAAACATTTGAAACTTTTTAGACCACAGACAACATAAAGTTTAGGACCATCATTTATGAAATTGAGGCCCATTGTTTCCACCTGAAGTCTAGCCTGAGACCAGGATCAGAGCACAAGTTTGGAAGTCTAAAATGGTGACAGTTTAGATGGTAATTTCTTTAATTTCATACTTTGCTATACATTACCTTTATTTTATACACAATGGTTCCCAGTGCCCATGATAAGGGGGCCTGGAACCATTGTCTTCCAGTCATTTGTTATTCATGACTTATTCCTTGTGTAATGTAGGGTTGAATTCAGCAAATATAAGTTGAACAAGTTTCAGGAGAAATTTAGGGATCTCATGAACTTATAAAATGAAAGAAATGATGGGATTTCATTTGTGAAACACTTGTTTGTTGGCCAGTTTGTTTTTGTAAGATGTTGTTTAAGCTTTTTCTTCCAGAAAACCAAAATATTGTTGTAGTTATTTTCTAGAAACAACTAAGTGCTTTTGACATTTTTTGATTCATAGTTTCTTTAGATGACTGAAAGTTTCAGGGTTTTATGAAAATGCCAACTTTTGCTATAATGTTATGTTGTAAATTAGTAATTGACATTGCCAACTATACCCCTGTTTGGATGTTAGCTAAAAGAAAAATACAAAATGTATTTATTTGGCAAGAATTGTACATGTTAATCACATGAAGAAAGAAATGCAAAAATTTGGTGACTTCTGTACAGTCATATACAGTATTTTCTTAGTTCCTGGTTAATTCCTAAAAGGTATATCTGTTTTGTTACCTTAGGAGTCTGTCAACAACCTGTTTAGTAAATGTTGTCAAGCATTGAAAGAAGATCATCAAATCAAAGTGATCAATTCTTTGCAGGTAAGAAGTAAACTAAAAATCCATTGTTTTGAAGACTATTACACCAGCTTGAATTTTAGCTGGATATGTTAATGGAGGTTATGGTTTAAATCAGATCCTAGGGTTCATCAACATAAAATATTAATAGGATTTGTTGCCTACCTGCCAGTTATTGGTTCTCAGTTTAAAGTCAACAATGACCTAAAAAGTTATTTTGAATACAAGGCTAAGGATGCATTTATTATTAATTATATTTTCAATTTGTTGGACTCCTATTCACTTTGCATGAACTTGGTGTCTATAATCATGCAATGTGCTGCAGTCAGAGGAGTGATTGCATGTTTTGCATTATGAATTTAACCAAGGTAACTCCACCTATGGCAAAACTTTGAATTTGTACAAGTAGATGCTAATTGGAGTTTAAAATTATGCCCCTTACTCTTGATATCGCTACATGTCACTGTATACAGATTTTTAAAGTTTTAAAAGTTTAAGTTTTTTATGGATTAACACATGTCGTTATGGGGGTATGGGGACATTGTAAAACTCACTTATAGTGTCAATTTTTCAGAATACACAAGGGTTTAGTAACATGTTAATATTTCCTAAGCTAAATTTTATACAGTAATTTCCTGATAAACCAAATTATTTATAATAGCTTCTGCTTTCAAATCAGCCTTTTGAAGTTAGCTCACTGCATAAGCACTTTTTATCTCTAGGCCAACATTGCTCCTGTTGTTATGCCTTCTATTAGGTAAACTGTTCTTGATGATGACAACAAAAATATATAATTCCATGAAGCATATGACCCACTGTTATGGGATCTTTTGAAATATAAAGTGTTGGTTTGAAGTAGTAAATTTGACCTGGTTCACTTTTAAGCACAAGATTCTCTCAATCCCTGTGTTGACACACCCCTGTACAAAAATAATAGCCTACTCAGTTAGAAAATACTCAAACTGGAAAATGTCAGGCCTGAAATTATTCAAATAAGTGATGTTGCTTGGCCCTTAATTTCCCTGCAATGATTCCCTTGATTATTCCATGAAATAATCAAATCAAATGAATGTTGTAAACACCTGCAATACATTTGCAATACACACTATAACCCCCAGTAAACAAGAGGAGGAATACAGTGTTTTCTTTTATCTGCACAGAGTCAAAATGAAAGCCAAAAGGTGCAGTTCTTTAGAGGTTTTTGTTTAAACTAAACCCATGAGATATTGAAAAAGAGAATGACAACAATCTTTATGAATATTGCACCAGTATTTGATATAAAGCAAAATAATGTCTACCTGTGAACTTAACAACAAGGAAGATGGATGATAATCTAAAATGAATTTCCTACACGGTAAATTTACTTGATTTTAAAAATTATTATTTTCCAGATAAATTGACGATTTTGCAAAAATTAAAATCAAGTCAAGATTGTTTGATTGTTCACTTGTCACCATTGCTTTCTTGCCAAACCCCAGATAATTGTTAAAAAAAATGACTGGTACAATTTTTATTGTTACAGAGAAAAGTCAAGGAATCTTGTCTTTTTTTCTTCCCACTATTGGTCACCTTTTCCAGATTATGGTATCTACCTGGTTAAGTCATTGTTTTTACTTTTGCTTGTTTTCTTTGTTTTCATGTTTTAAACTCTTTTTTTGTAACTGTGTAGAAATATGCTGCAATGTGCTTTATAACTTCTAAACTCAATGAAGTTCCAATGAAGAAGCTAACATTTTTGTGGGTGTGATAGGATGGATGATCCCAGATAAGTCATGATCACAGTTATTGGGCATGATATAAGTATGGTCTGATAGGAGTAGTCAGGATGTTGGAAAGAAAAATGGAGGTAAATGTCAGGAATTGTCAGGATTTAGGGGTTTACTTATTTGAGTAGAAACCGCTTTACAGTGTTTTGGTTGAAGGTGGTAAGTTTGAATAATATTTTTGAAAAACACTTGTGTAACACAGGTAATTCTACCTTTGTGCTGCTGACTATAAATTTTAGTAACATTTCATAGAATTTGTTTAAAAAATTAGTTTTTAGTTCTCCCACTTTTTTTGTAGACTTTGTGTGCACTTATGCACGCAGTTTTTCGGAAGAAATTTGGCAATTTTGGTTTTGATGCCATTGATGTACTGGCTGGTTTTCATGAAGCTGAAGAACGGATGCAGGTGAGGCATTGTCATAATAAAGAAGGTGTAGCTCGAATAATAAAAGCATTAGCATTTTTTTTTACTCTGATTTTTTGCTACTGCTGTAATCGCTGATTCTATCATTGTTATCAACTTATCATTGTACTGAACGTCATGTTTTTATTTAAACATAATTGGACAAGGTATGGATGAGAGTTGGGTGAGAAAACAGAAAGATGCTAAGAATAATGACCAGCCAAAAAGCTGATAGTACCAACAAATGGTTTTCTAATGTGTAGTGTTGTAATGATATTTTCATGGAGATATAGTAAGAAATAGTGAGAAATAGTGAGTAAAAATGTAGAACTGTACTTTGGTATTGTAACCTATAATTACAGCACTGTAATAATGATTAATTTTATGTTTTATTGCCCTCTCAAAACCTGTTGAAGTACAATTAGAAATTTCAAAGGTACCTTAAAAATTGGTTTTATGAAAAGATATTTTTGGCCTGAAAATGGCAACTTTTTGTATCATTGAGCCCAATCAAAGAGTCAATTGATTTATATGAGTCATACCAAGAATTGTTATCAAATCAATCAATCACTTTGGAAACGATGGATCGTTTGCACCCTCGAAAGTCGTCTGGGAAACAAATTTGTAAATTTGATAAGTGTTTTTTTAAATATTGTGGTAATCTAAGAATGACACAGGCCACCTGATGGCAACACGATATTCTTCAAGTAACTAGGGATTGTGCAATAAATCAGCTGGGAGGGCTACGATCAAAATGTTGGTGGGAACGTTCTATTTGATTCTTTTGTTAACTTGAAGTTAGGGAGAGATGAGGTTAACTTATAAACAGAGTATATCTAACAACAGAGTAAAAGCCTCAGTGTTTCAAGACAAGACCTTTAGGGTGTTTGAGCATAGCGCATCATCTTTCAGTTTACGAAGATAAGATAAAGCTACTGATTATTGAATGAAAAAGAAAAAATTACTGTCACATGAATTAGGCAAAGTTTTTAAAAGTACACGGATATAATTATGGAGGACAAAGGAGTTGGTTTAAATGAGAGTTTGGCGATTTATAAACTGAGACTAGTTGCTTGGAGGAGTTTGAATTTGAATGTGATAATTCGCATAGAGGTCAAGGTCACTTTAACGAGCAGAAAAGTTTGTTAAAATAGCAGTAGAGTAAAGAGGTTAAGAGAAAGGAAATTTCAACTCTTACCTTCGGTTCCCAAATAATTTGTCAGAAAGTCAGAAAAAGTCCTAAATATTAATAAACGGAAATCTTCCAGAAAGTTTTAAAATGTAGATTGTTTTGTAAATGAAATTTTACAAACTTGAAAGATGAGTATCAAAAAAGGCAACAGGTTAATGACCTTTAAAGGACCTTTTTTGAATTCATGTGTCCCTTCCACCTCCTTTAATCTCAAACATTTTCAGGGTTTCGAGCCATGACGTCTCTGCAGTAAGAAAATAGAAGGCCCTGAGAAACTTTATATAGCTTAATATATACCTTAATTTAGCCACACATGCATGGTACACTTTATATTAATCGATAATATATCTAGGGAAAAAATGAAGGTCAACAACACTGTGTTATAATTTGGTCAGCTTCGACTATTGAACCAGTTATTTTCTCATTTGATTTGGCCTATTTTGTTATACTACCAACGTCTCTACTCTCTTCCATACTCATTTTTACAGTACTTAACTGTATCGTACAGACACTGTAATATTCTACAGATATTGTCTCCTTGTACTGAGTTTAACAGCACTTAAAAACTCAGTTACTGACCTAAATTATCAGCAGCAATTCCTCCTCCATTTAGTGTTCTTTGACTCCTGGCATATACGAAAGCAGATATTAGGTCAAAGAAGGTATAATTCACCCACCAAGATTCTTCACTTCGACCACTCAACCAGACATCATCATCATCATTATCATCATCATCATCATCATCATCATCATCATCATCATCATCATCATTTTTTAGATTTTAGGTCGCAATCTTTGAAAACGGGCCACAATGAACCTTTTTGGGGGCCCATTCATCGACTGGACCCCGGAAAGAGTTCTGCTTTACGATTTCCCCAGTAGTCATAAAACAAAATAGCTGAGGCTTTGATCGGCACATTGATGCAAAGTACCAACACACCACAGTTTTACAAACATAGATTATGAACTGCATGACAGCACAGTTAGTTTTCAATGCTTTTCAGTCAAGAGTTTTATAATTGCTTTGCCACAAAGAAGGTTCCTGTCTGAGCAATATTTCTACTTCGATTTGATGCAAAGGGGCTAGTTTTATCGAAATATTTGTTCTAAGTGGAGTAAAATGTACCAAATTATTACACTAGACAAGAAGAATAAACAATGGAAATGTAATTTAATAGAGGTTGCTTTCTTTTGTTGATGCCAAACATGCAGCCTACAAGGTAGGCCTTTTCCTTCAATGTTAATTTGGTTTCACAGAACACAGATGGGTATTGATTCAAACGTTAAAAATAACAACAGATTTCTTTGCTTAGCAAGTTTCAACTTTGCACAAGTTGGGCAAAATTATTTGTGGCTTTAGTCACATTGGTTTTGATTAATCTTTTAGGCATCATTTGAAGCTGTCAAAGAAAGAGAAGTACAGCTATTTTGTTCTGTAGGTGAATTTACCTTGCAGTTTACTACAGAAAGTGACGAAGTTAGATGATCATGTTGTGGATGGATCCACACCGGCTGCTAGTATATTTAGGCTTTTAAATTTCACTAGATGGTGGAATGTCGGCCATCCCATTTATTTTAAAAAAAAGGAAATAATTTGATCAACACAGCTTGCAAAGGAATCCCATTACCGTCCATTATAGATTATAGTGTCTTGAGATTTGTATGTGAACAATTAAAATTTGGAGGGGGCAGGGGTTGACTTTGAGTACTAAATACAGTAAGGTACAAGATTTAGGAATTGATGGTTTGTTAAAAGTTAACACTTGTAACTTTACTTTTAACATTTTTCATTCAGAGTTTGATAGAAAGTCTCAAGTCATTTATTATTGGAGATTTTTCAGGTAATTAGTAGTATAAATTGGTTATCTGCCATTTTTAAGTCGTGTTACCATAGTGATATTAATTAGTTATTTTAGTAACTGATTTAAAAATGTTACTTAGATTATGTTCTAGCCAATAATTACTTTGACTGAAATACCACGTAACTAATGTCTACTTTTTCTTTAAATAAATACACATTTAGATGTATTGTATGTATTTGCGAGGAAGTTTTATATTATTTGAATATGCTCTTACCATATGATAGAGTACAGCTTTGTTAATTCGTGGACCAAATATTGACGAAGCTTAGAGTATCACATTAGAAAATTATATAAAAACCCAGGGGTCTAATGAGCAACGTCAACATGATATGAAATTTTTTATTTTTTTTGCATATACCACAGTAAAGGTGTTTCGAGAAGGAATCCAAATTACAGTTTGATATATCAAACTTCCGAGTAAAAGTGTGTATTTCGTATAAGGAAAAAGCAAAGGAGAATAATCCTTTGTCAGTATATTTATAGCTTCTGGAATATTTGGGAAAGTTATGAGACATAGTACCTGGGAATGAGAAAAGTAAGGTGGAAAGTAATATGATGTTTCGTTTTTGGGGGAAAAAATTAAACACCCAACAGCTTAATATTAATATCTTTCGTTTTTATTTCAAGTATGATGAACTTTTTGAGTTTGAGAGAGTTCAAAGGAAAAGTAGCAAACTAGCGGTATGTTGACTAGTGATGTTGACCAAAGAGGGGGAGCACACAAATGGCACTTGTTGTTAAGACCGAAGCTGATGGAATAGGAGGGAAATTATAGGGTTGTGAGTGATTACAAGGATTACAGATTTTTTCATTTGTGAATGAATTTTGTGGTGTCTGCCAAGCTGTTAAAATGGGGAGCTCAAAATGGTATGAATTACAGAATGGGTGATAATTAGTGAAGGTTAGTGTTGATGCGAGCATAAAAAGTTAATTGAAATAAAGTGATATGAATCGATGGTAAATGCAATCTGTTTTTAGGGTCACCCTTTCTGGAATGAAAATGAAGAAGAAAAAGTATAAATGAAGCAGTATTTTGGTATCAATCAATGTCAACAAGAGAAGCTTCGAAGAAACCCTTGGACTTTTTGTGATTGACTTTTGATAAAAATAAGGAAGAGAAAGGAGGTTTTTTTATAGGGAAGCGAACAAACTGACAGCAGATTCTGAATATTTTCTAGCTTGCTCTGCAATTGATTCTTCATTGTTTAACATAAAAATTCTCTGCATATTTAGGTCAATCAGTTAATTGATCGGTATTTGTTGTCATCATTGGAAAAATTTACTTCTAAACAAGTCTTTCAATATAATATGCTACCAGCGAAATACACCACTTTTCGGACGCCAACGGTTACATACTTTTTTCGGGAGGAAAGGTGCAGCCGTTTTTAGACCTACTTTTTTACTAGTTTTCTTGCACCTTGCTTTTCCGTCACTCTTATTTATTAATCTTAGTGAGACTAGACTGGATACTATGACTTGATTCTGTTATTGTCGGATGTAAAATTATCCATTTTTTGAGCGAAATTCCGTGGTTTGCGTTTTCATGGCTTCTGTGAATCTTCTTTATCATCGTTCTATTTTGACAATGTGGTTAACCCAGTTGTAAATGACCAGGGTGCAGCAACGAACTTCATTGAAGTAGTAGAGTAGATTCCACCCTCGTTGTTTTGATAGTGGCACATGGTGATTGTATTTCGTAAGTAGTATTTCTGCTCATTGTATGTAGAACGTTTGTGTTCTTTTTATTTGAACGATTTTTGTTGAGTGGACCATACGGAATTCAGACTTCTTGGATACTGAGCATGGAGAATTGTTTACTACAACACTTGAGAATTTGCAGAAATTTCCCAAATACCATCCAGTCTTTCCTATTACTTTTTTAACTGCATTTATATCTTGACCTCCAGTTTTTTTATCATACAGATCCATACATGTTTATGTTTGTGTTCATTTCTGTTTTGTTTTGTTTTGTTTTGTTTTCGGCCGTTCCTTGCATGTACATTGATCACAATAGTTTTTTGCCTTAGGAAACTTTAATTTATTGTTGGTTAGTCCATGATGGAGAATTTTGTTTTGCTTTGACAAATAAAGAATCTTCTCTCGTATTTTATTCCTAAATACATTTAACCATGTTTTGTTTCACAGTGAGCTTACGAAACCTTACTTTGAAGCTGCTTTTGTTGATAGTTACGGTAAGTTTTTTTACAAAAAATAATTCGTGATGACTGTTTATGATTGATGACCTTTGATCAAAGGTGACTTACAATATTGATGACATGTTATCATTGATGACCTTTGATCAAAGGTGACTTACAATATTGATGACATGTTATCATTGATGACCTTTGATCAAAGGTGACTTACAATATTGATGACATGTTATCATTGATGACTATTAGCCTCATAAAGGGACTTAAAATGGCTTCTGCTCGGAAAAGAGATTTGAACATTACTCACGGTGGCAGACATTACCGCCAGGCGATGATTAGTAGGACTAGTAGTACCAATAAGACTAATGTAAGACTATGATTAATGATTTCCTCGCGTACTATTATTTTTAGATGTTCATGCCGTTTTTCAGACTTTTCCTCAGTGGCTATATATTGATCCATCGTTTATATCTCCTAAAATACAAGATGCACTTCCATATTTGTGTTGTTTAACTCCAATGACAGATATGTTTAAAGAAAAAAGGATTTGTAACGTGTGTTGCTACTCACATCTTGAAACCAGAGAATGCAGTCCCTTGTATTGTTGTCTAATACGTCCTGATGGTGCACTATCGTGGTGAGTAAAGCCTCGCGAGGCAATAGTTTTGTTTTTGGGATTTAATTGGTTGGATTTATTGGGCCCTTCTTGCACCCTTGCAATATTTGATCAGTTTAAGTCGATTCAGCACTTTATTAAAGGCTTTCAAGATTGTCATTGATTCACAGGATATCATCACTGTACGGCCTGGTCTATTTACCATTTGTAATACTTGATCTAGAATCTAGAATCAAGATATATTCACTGCGTACGGAACACGAAGTTGACGTTTAAAGAAAAATTAGCTGAACTTCAACTCCAGCTTACCTTCTCAGTAAGAGAGAAATAATGTGTTTCTGAAGAGTTTATCTTATCATTATGAATGTTTCACATTGCATTTGCTATTTCTGTTTTTCTCTGTAGGCAATTGACAATATCAGCGAGAACACTGTGTTAGAGTTTTTAATGATGAATAGCATTTTTGACACGGCAATGAAGGTAAATTACAAAAGCTTCATCATTAAATTGAAGCGTCTTACATCATGTCCTTATGTAATTTTACGCTATGGAAGTAATAACGTTTTAATATTATTAAATTTGCTTTAACATAGGGTGTCACTGCAAAGAGTTGTGGCATTGAACATCACTAAGACTATGAAAAAATAAGAGTGAGTAAGAGCCACTTGAAGCCGTGAATACGGAACATAACATTTACTTGTTCTTTGGTATACGGGCCGAATAGAGATGAAATGGGAATGAAGTTGATAGAAAATTTCTGTTATATATATATATATATATATATATATATTCGACACAGGAAATATGCCAAACCAACACTGACAAACTCCTTCAGCTAATAACAATAATATTTGACACAGGAAATGACTAAAGAAAGTATGCCAACATTTACTTGAGTAAATCAAATATTTATTTATTATTTCAAATTTTCGTCTGTCTACAACAGACTTTATCAAGAAACTGACAAGCAAAAAACTTATACGTGATAAGACTGGAAACAAGTTGCTAAGTGACAATTTATTGCCATGCAACAAAAATTAATTGTTACTGGGGAGCTGTGAAGTGAACAAAAAGAATTCTATTTTCAATGAAAACACACTTCTCAACGGACACAAGGCACGTGAGATAAAAAATGACGTGGCAGTGACAGAAAGAGAGAAAAATGTTCCAAAAACTACCAGTCTCCGATTTTAAATTTCTGTACCCGTTTAGTACGTCTCCAATCAAGAAAACCGTTAAGTCCCTTGTGGATAGTGCAAATGGAGCCAATCCAAAACTTTTCTTTTTCAAGCATAATGCTTTCACGTTCTTCAACACTTACGTTTTCAACGTAGTCAACTAACACAAAACGTTGTTCAATAGTAAGACATTTTATTGACGATTGTCCAGGTGATGATGATAATCCATTTAAATATTTACGTTTTGTGTTAGTTGACTACGTTGAAAACGTAAGTGTTGAAGAACGTGAAAGCATTATGCTTGAAAAAGAAAAGTTTTGGATTGGCTCCATTTGCACTATCCACAAGGGACTTAACGGTTTTCTTGATTGGAGACGTACTAAACGGGTACAGAAATTTAAAATCGGAGACTGGTAGTTTTTGGAACATTTTTCTCTCTTTCTGTCACTGCCACGTCATTTTTTATCTCACGTGCCTTGTGTCCGTTGAGAAGTGTGTTTTCATTGAAAATAGAATTCTTTTTGTTCACTTCACAGCTCCCCAGTAACAATTAATTTTTGTTGCATGGCAATAAATTGTCACTTAGCAACTTGTTTCCAGTCTTATCACGTATACGTTTTTTGCTTGTCAGTTTCTTGATAAAGTCTGTTGTAGACAGACGAAAATTTGAAATAATAAATAAATATTTGATTTACTCAAGTAAATGTTGGCATACTTTCTTTAGTCATTTCCTGTGTCATATATATATATATATATATATATATAGTATTAGGAGTAAACTCCAAACAGCCAGATGTTAAGGCTTCTATTTTGACAAAATAATAACATAAAAACAAAACAAAAAAAACCAAACAAACAAACTTATACATCACAAACAAATTTTACACGACTCGAGACGCAATACATAAACAAAGCCACAGAAGAAGTGCTTCAGAAATTTTGATAAGAGACAGACATAAGATAGACCATGTTGGTAACAGAGGTCCCGGGCTTGTGACCGGCAGTGTATATAGTTTGTTAAGGGTAGCTATATGACGATGGGTTACAAAGCTGTTCAACTTGGAGCATCCCCGTAGTCCTTTGAGTCGTGTAAAAGTTTTAATGTTTTGTCTGCTGGTCGTCACATTTAAAAGTCATCTTCATGTGTTAGACTGAATCATTTAACGTCGGATTTAATATTCGCCTCCAGGAAAGTGTTTCGTAGTGTTCCAATTCTGATTTTCTTTTTAATTGAAACCGTCAGCTTAATGAAGAGTCCTACTGATGTCATTTATTTTTTATGAAGATTTTAGCGTATCCACCAACTAGAGAGCAGCACGGATATGAAGTTGTGATTTTATTGACACTACTTGTCAGTTATCGAAAGCACGAGGTAAATAGTCGTTATTAGAAATCTTGAAATGTTTGGTTATTACGCTTTATATACTAGTTAACTTGCTAGTCAATCCTGTTGAGAATGGGGAAAGGTTGACTCGATAAAGAAGTGCCAAAATCCAGGCTTCCAGTAACATACGTCTAACTGAGAAGTTTTTAGTTTAAGTAGGATAATACCAGGGACCTTGTTTAGGGCGATGCCATCTCGACCTCTTCTTTGGTGTGCTGGGGGAAGAGGGTGAAAGATCAACCTCCACCTTTTATGCTCTTTGCAAATGATATTGTTGTATTCAGTAGCAACGGAGAAGAGGTAGAAGAAAAGTGATCACGAAGATCAATGAGGATATTAGAAGAAAATTGGTCAGAAGTTAATGGAAAACAGAGTATATAAAGTTGAATGAGAGTAATACGTAGATAAAGAAGGAGAAAAGACATACTCAGACAAGCGAGAAAGTTGAAACAGTTGGAAGTCGATGGCTTCAAAAGGTGGAGAGTAAATGAAGAAGTAAATCATAGAGTGTAGGGTAAATGGACGCATAGGGATAAGGAATATGGAGTATTATGTGATTCCAAGATAAGTATGAGCTTGACAGGAAAGGTGTACAAGACGGTTATACGACCGGGAATGTTATATGGGCTTAAAATATGGGCAGCTGAGAAAGCTGAGGTGCAGTGCAGATGAGAATGCTCCAATGATTGTTTTGGGTGGAATGGATGGGTTGAATGGGCGGAGGGTGGGACTAGACCGAGGCGAGTGAAGAGGGTTCTCTGTAACATCGAACCTATACAAAAGTAAGAAAATAAAAAATATCTATAGTAGCCCACCCAATCTTGATTTAATTCTTTTAGCGGATTTGGGACGCATATGTTTACCCTTCAAAATGTAACACAAGGAAAAAAATTTTATCGGAACTTCGCAACTGTGAATCCGTAATTCAATAACTGAGTAAAGGGTTTTTAATGAAAACAAAAGAAAAGCTAATGAACATTTAAGCTGGCCTAAGGAGTCTGTGCCCAGTTTTCAGCGAATTGAGTATGTAAATATGTAGTAATATAGGAATGATTTTGATGTTTAACCATCAAGTACTTTTTTTGCTTAGACAACTAATTAATTATTTTGAAATATATGAAAAATATGAGCTGATCAGGTGAAACAATAGTGGTGTTTTCCCATTTGGTATGTGTAACCAATCATCACGTCTTTTAATTTAGCCAGCAATTAGTGGATAATAATTTGCGATAATAGCAAAGTATAAAGTGTGAGTGCATCAAAAATGGGTTCAAACCATTGCTCATTGGTATCACGGCCATATACTCTACCACGTGAACTAACGAGAATAATTTACAGTCATATCTTTCACTGGAGTGCACCTTTTTTACCTCTAGCGCCTCTCTTTGGAAATCTCATACCATTGACACACACAAATCTCCAGCCTCCAACAGAACAACTAGTTTCCTTTCAAGACAGGAACAGCTGATCCACAGAAAAGCGTGGAAAACGAGGACAATAATAATGATTGAATTGAAAGAGAGGCTTTGAAATTATGGGGAGGTGAAAAATATTTGCATACCAAAACTGGGAGTGATCCAATAATTGTGCCATTTAATATTATTTTCATACTTTGCAATTGTTATTTTGTTTAGATTGAAATTTCTCTTAGTGAATATGAGTATTGAATATTTTTTATTATGCTATTTACATAATTTGAAACTTCTTGTTATTCGCCCGTTTCATTGAGATCTCTTTATTCATCAGGTGTTGATCGGTAGGTTTTGACATGCTTCTGTCTCACACAGAGATATTTAGAACCCATATTCCTTTTTTGTCAATGCAGGATTTTCAAAATCAAGAATACATGTGAAGAAAGTCAAAGCGAATAACACTGGCCTATGAAGTTTTAAAAGTCAAGCATGCGATAGCTGATTCTAGGGTAGTTTGCTATGCAAAATAAAAAAACCATACTCATTTTCCCCAACCAGGTCAAGTTTTTGAGATGGAAGGTTGCAAAAAAAATTGTTATTAACGCCCTTTAGTGCTATTTATTACCTTTAATCTTGGATTTAGTGCTTCACAAAAAGCTTCAGAAAATAAAGATTTTACATTACACGAAAGCTAATCATGGATGAAAGGACTTTCTCCTGTGTTGAGTAGCACTACGTCTCGTTTCAAACACAAACACTAGTCTGCAAGAAATTTTACATCCCACCGGCATTGGTAGCTTTCTTTCATGACACTGCTAGAAACGCTCTCCCTGTTCCTCACTTAAGTATCCATAGTTCGGAGGGAAATAGTCGGAGTGGGACCGTTATAAACTGCATTTTGACTGATTTGCAAGCCTCTCATTTTTGGAAGTTGTTCAGGAGTTCTTCGACTTCCTTCTCGTATTCTGTATTCCGGTCGTTGTTAAAGAAAGTTTTAGTTACTGACTTGTGCGACAGCCAAGTAGACAGCCAAGCAGCATTTAGCGCATCATCGAACATTGAGTTCTTCATGAGTTCCCGTATCTGATGCCCCTAAAATTCAGCTTTTTAAAGCTTATTTGGGGAAACTTCTGCTGAAGGAAAATAAATCCTCTGCCTTCCTTGTTCATTGCCTTTACAAAGTTCTTCATAAGTCCGAGTTTGATGTGTAAGGCTAGAAGTAATACCTTGTTTGGTTCAACAAGAGGGCGAGACCGAACATTGTGCAAACCAGGTTCCATCCCTTGTCTTGGCGGCCATTCTTGTCTGATATAATGTTGATCATCAGCCCTACTGTTCCACAAACACAGAAAGCATGGATGCTTAGTGTACCCACCCTGTAGTCCTAGAACCAATCCAACAATCTTAAAATGTCTACAGATCACCCAACCATGGTCATAGTAGTTCAGAGCAGACAGCAACTTATCCATGTTGTTATTGGTTTCTTTCATTTGCATAGAATGACCAATTGGAATTGACGAGTATTAATTTCCATTGTGAAGGAGAATTGGTTTGAGAGAAAAGTCTCCATTCCGTAGCAACATAGTCCATCCCCAATAATTTCATCAAACTAGTATTGTTGCAGTAAACCAACGACGAGACGTGTGTTGTAAAGAACTGTCTAAATTATCTTTCTCGGTCTCGATACCAGTAGAATGTTGTTCCACGTGCCAGCAAATTGTTCTCACGAAGACGAGAACTGAGAAGCTGTGCCGATTCCTTTTAGAGGTTTTGGTCTCCTGTTAAGTCATATGAGGTGCAAATGGCTTGATCTGGTCTCCAAGTTTGACCCCATAGTAAGCATGATATGGCTTCTTCACAAAATCAGTTGTGCAAGTCCACCAGGAAGAACCTTATTACCACATATAGAACAGAAACTGTCAGGACGATTTGTACATTTGCGATCCATTCTCTCTTGATCTAAAGTAGTAAATAGAAACACTACATCTGTTTCTTGCGATTTTAAGTCACATTGACTGAAGTTCAGCTCTTCTAAACAATGTGACCATCCAGGTGTAAACAGAAAAAGATTCAGTTTCAGTTTCTTAAAGTTAAAGATGCAATTTGGTTTTCAGACTGACGCTGCTCCAGTTTCGTTTTCAATATTAAAACAAAGATTTGGCCAGCTACTGCCCGTTTGTACCTGAACTGAGTACTATTGAAGGGTCAAAACGTGCTCTGATCCTATTTCAAAAACTTGATTAGACATTAAGAAAATGGATGGTATTTTTTATTCTTGGTTTCAGTGCACCAAAAAAATACAAATCAGTTGAAAAACATTCGACCTTTGAAAAAAAGTTTTAAACTCGGGCCAGTGTAATAAATTCATTTTTTGATCAAGACAATTCCATTCAGCCATCATCGAGAAAATAAATGCTTTAAGTACTGATATCTTTAAAAAAATGGTCACTGCTAGAAAAACTGACATTATGATATGGTATTGACATTTGTTTCTATTTTTAATAGATGTGGTCATTAATAAGCTTGGCTGCTGCTACTTAAATCACTTCCCGAAGCTATGACTTTTACCTGCAGATAAACAATAAAAATTTGTCATTAGGATAACCATGACAAATATACTGATCAACAAAATTTTATTCATGTTGATTATCATAATTATCATGTAACTTTTTTAGGCTGAAAATTCAATTAACAAAAGGGAAATGTTATTTTCTGATTTATCCCTTAAAAAGTACATCAATATTATTGCAAAGCTTAGAAGGCCATTAAATGAGAAAAAGGCTTGAAGAACCAGGATTTTTGTTGGGAAAATGAATAGTGCGGAAACAAACAAACAAACAAAACGCATACTTTAGCAGATATTTTTTCAGCCTTGATTCCAGTATGTCAGCTTTATCCTTTTAACAGGAATATAACTTTGCCATGGTCATTCAGTTTTCCACGAGAAAATGTCAAAATGTTTCAGAGTTATCGTCATCAAGCAAATGATCTTCATGGTGTCAGTGTGATCGTCCGAAGTTGCAATTCCACCCTCAGCTGAAACTGATATTAGCAGACTTTAGTTGAGAGGAACATGGCTATTTACAGAATCCAAAGTGCCGTAAACAACATCTTGTATATTCTTTTGAATTCTGTTTCATTGTGCATGCAAAAATGACAGTCTGTGAAATGATCTTTTGGCTATGGGAAGTACAAAAGGCGCGGAGGTCGTTCACATGTCCAACTAGTCACGTAAGCTATTAGCGCCCGTATGTTATGTTAAGGATAGTCTAATGTAAAAGATGTATGTTTTCTACACAGCTGGTGTGATTGCATCCATTTGAGATTGCACGATTAATTGATCACATCGATGATAAAACACACCAGAGTGGATTTTCTACACGGCCTCAATATTACTCGAAACATTAATTTACACTAGTTAAATTTAAAAACAAATGAAAGAAAAAACACATAATAATATAGATGACTCGAGACGACGAAATATGTCATCACGACCAGACAGCATTGAGCAGAACAGTTTTGTAACATGATGCACAATTCCATAAGAAAACTGAAGTATATACATATATACCGGAAATATGAATTTCTGCCACATATTAATTGGAGAAACAAAGACATTTCTTTTATCGTTACATATGTTAAATCATCACCAAACGTTATGCTATGAACACTTTTACAGATACTGATGACAAAATGTTTTTGACCAGTATTATTTTCTAAAGCTTAAGCATTTTTCTTAATGACCAAAAGCTTCAGGAATCAAATTGATTATTTTCAGTATTTCTTGTCAAATTTAGATAAAAGCAATAAAACGCAAAAGTTTTCCTAAAATACTGTTTTTATTATTTTTCTTTTATTGTATGTTAACATTGTATCAGTCTTCTCTGAAATTTTTTCTCAAGGTTTCAAACCCATACATGATCAATTTGTCAATTNAGGCGCGGAGGTCGTTCACATGTCCAACTAGTCACGTAAGCTATTAGCGCCCGTATGTTATGTTAAGGATAGTCTAATGTAAAAGATGTATGTTTTCTACACAGCTGGTGTGATTGCATCCATTTGAGATTGCACGATTAATTGATCACATCGATGATAAAACACACCAGAGTGGATTTTCTACACGGCCTCAATATTACTCGAAACATTAATTTACACTAGTTAAATTTAAAAACAAATGAAAGAAAAAACACATAATAATATAGATGACTCGAGACGACGAAATATGTCATCACGACCAGACAGCATTGAGCAGAACAGTTTTGTAACATGATGCACAATTCCATAAGAAAACTGAAGTATATACATATATACCGGAAATATGAATTTCTGCCACATATTAATTGGAGAAACAAAGACATTTCTTTTATCGTTACATATGTTAAATCATCACCAAACGTTATGCTATGAACACTTTTACAGATACTGATGACAAAATGTTTTTGACCAGTATTATTTTCTAAAGCTTAAGCATTTTTCTTAATGACCAAAAGCTTCAGGAATCAAATTGATTATTTTCAGTATTTCTTGTCAAATTTAGATAAAAGCAATAAAACGCAAAAGTTTTCCTAAAATACTGTTTTTATTATTTTTCTTTTATTGTATGTTAACATTGTATCAGTCTTCTCTGAAATTTTTTCTCAAGGTTTCAAACCCATACATGATCAATTTGTCAATTTTAGACGATGAACTGGCACTGAATGTAAGTAAACTGAATGCACCATTTTATCATGATAATTCTTTATCGAAGTGTGATGAGGTGCTAAGTAAGTAAGTAAGTATTATTATCACGTTCACTTTGACTGAAAGCTTTTTCGCTGGCATTCATGTGGACCAAGACGCCAGAATAAGAAAACACAAGTCAAACGGTTTTTTTATCAATACGGAAAACGAAGTAAAGGGCAAGAAATCCCGTGACTTTTTTTGATGCCACTTAAAGTAAGAGCTTTTGCACACATTTCAAAATGCATACAATCGGGTCTAGAAAGACTCTGTTTTAATGAAAGAGAAGCTTGGTGAGCTAGGTGAAAAAGAGATAACTTTTTAAAGTTTTACCTAAAATTAGATATACTAACTATACAAGTAACTAACCAACTAGATAGGTAAGAAAGAAAATAAGAAAATATGCATTTTTGATTTTTAAAACATTATGAATGTTTCGAATAAGATTCATATTAAGTGAAATGTATTCTAATTGTGTTTTGTTATTAAAGCTTTCATCAGGCCCAAATAGTTATCAGGATTCGGCTATAATGATTTTGTAACTTTTCAGTTGCTCTTTTTATTGGAATGTTTTTTGGGGGTTTTTTTAATTTTATTTTACCGTTAGCACTATTTGAAGTATTTTGTTTAATTTATCTCTCACCTGATTGGACCCCTGGAATAAGTAATCAAAGTTAAGCGATTTATTTTGAGGTTTTGCAAAAGTAGGCAAATTTTTTCCTAATACAGAATCTGTTATTGTGATACATCTGTTGTTCATTTATAATCATACTGGTGTTTTTTCAAATGGCTTTTGCATTGAAAGAGACTCAGTTGTTATATGCATAACCAGCAGGCAAAAAGACTATGAAGTATAAAAAATGATCTTATTACTGCCTATCACCTTGTCATCTGGGACAGAAGCTGTACATCAAAAGACTTTGCCAGGAACATGATGAATACTTATCTTTATTTACATTATTCTAGATGGTACAAAAATATGTAAAACAAACGTCGCATATTGTAGCATATTTACCACGTTCTTATTTGAATCTTGTTGCCTTACAGGGAATGGGTCTTGTGCTTTCAGACGTCATGTTGAAGTTTAATAGGTAATTATTGATACGTCAAAAGCTTTTTGACTCTTTCTGCTCTGTCTCTCTGTCTTTCTGTCTGTCGGTCTCTCTCTCTCTCTCTCTCTCTCTCTCTCTCTCTCTCTCTCTCTCTCTCTCTTTTCTCTCTCTCTCTCTCTCTCTCTCTCTCTCTCTCCCTCTCCCTTTCTCTCTCT
>RDPX01000306.1:825994-847767 GCA_003991215.1 Morbakka virulenta
TCTATCTATCTATCTATCTTTCTATCTATCTTTCTATCTATCTATCTATCCATCTATCTATCTATCTATCTATCTATCTATCTATCTATCTATCTATCCATCTATTTATCTATCTTTCTATCTATCTATCTTTCTTTCTATCTATCTATCTATCTATCTATCTATCTATCTGTCTTTTTATCTATCTATCTTTCTATCTATCTATCTATCCATCTATCTATCTATCTATCTATCTATCTGTCTATCTAGCCATCTATTTATCTGTTTATCTGTCCACCCTCTCCCTGGTATCTTTGTTGCCATTGTTTATCCATCTATGAATGCATCCATTTGTGTTATTTATTGTTTCTGTTTGAAGTTTTTTGTTATATGTATTTTGTGCATTTACATACTCGTCTTCTTAGATCTACATCTGAACTGCGCTAAAATGATAATGACGACATATTATGAATGAAAGATATTTTGTGTGACAGGCGTTGTGATACAGGCTTTACTTGGGATGACTGAGTTAATATATACTTTTCTTTGTCGTCATCATCATCATCATCATCATCATCATCATCATCATCATCATCGTCATCATTATCCTTAACGAAGTTTTTTTCATCGCAATTACAGCCATATCAGCGGTTGTTCACATTGACGATACATGGTCATGCAAGTACTGTCAGAAAACTATTTTTAAAATACCTTTCAAAGACTCATCTTATTACTTCTTGTTGATTGATGCCAATTTTGCATTGACAGTTTTACATACTTTTTATAGATAAATCAGCTTACATCTTTTTGTCAGAAGTCATTATTCCTAGTGTAGACTTCCATGATTAATTTTTAAATGGAGTCAACTGTCTTATTCAGTTGAATGCTGTTATGAAAGCTATTTTAATTGCTTAATAATGTCTTGGAATCCGTGGTCATTGTATTTTCCTTCCATGACCATATCATGATTACTCGATGGTCATTTTATTAAAACATTGCACCATAATGTTTGTTGCTTATTTGCATTTTTTAAATATTTTCACAGGCAATATGCAGCTAAGAAGGCACAGGGTGAACCCAGTGGTGGCATATTTCACTCAATCTCATCTCTTGTACGTTCAAAATTGATATGATTAGAATCTTTTTTAAATCTGTGTGCTATGGTTGGTAAGACCCAAAAACGTTTTCTGTTTGCTAGTTCTTGGAAATTTGTCAAAATGTGAAGATTTATGGAGACATTGGATTCAGTGACAAGAATTGTAAGAGATTAAGGAATCGATGCGGTGCAAAGAGAAAGGAAAGTGAGGAATTTTTATTTGAAACAGTCAAAGAGTAGACAGATTTTTTTATATGACAGTAATTCTTGATTAAATGTTGCTTTGCTAATTCTTCGGTACATGTTTGACAAGCGCTTCCAGAATGTCTCCTATTTGATTCGTAGACACAACATTGATCGTCGCTACCCTTTTTCGGAGTAGAAGAGAAAGAAGGGTAATGATTGATTATCAGGCATAGGAAACAGAGTTAAATTACTAACTTCCGTTTTAACAAAAGAAATGTTGGTGCCACTTTCATTACTGGATATGGGTTGCTATTTAAGCACATTACAAATTTGCTATCAGAGACTGTTTTCGTAAAAGCTAATTCAGTGAGTTAAAATTATCGGTCATTAAAAGAAATATAAGTTATTTGGAAAACCACGTGGATGCCTCGGATCTACCAAGAGGTGTACAAGTGCCCCTGTCTGTAAATCGTTTTTGACATTTGACTCCAACCAGATAAAACACCAGATAAGAAAGCTAGAGCCAGCATTGTAGGAGCTGCCATTTCGTTAGTTTCCTTTTTTTGAATTTAAAGCTATGTTAATTTGTATTGTTTATCTAAATTATTTTCATTTTTTGTTTATTTTTTGTTTATTTTTTGTTTTTTAGGTTGGAAGTATGTTTGTTGGTAATGACCCAAATACTATCCGAAATGAGTAAGTTCACCATTTTTAATGAGTTTGCCAAAAGGCGCCTGAAACAAGCAACTAATCACATGACATAAGAATTTTATTATAATACAGGTCTTGTATGACAGTAACCTATATTTAAGTGTCAATTGTTAGACTAAAAATAATGTTAAGAGCCCCCAGTTTTAATTAAGATGACAGCCAGCAGTTAAGGTTTCAAGCTTTACCTATTCAACATTCATAATTTGCTGTCTTGCGCCATACAGTTCTTTTCATTTCAATTCTTTTTTGGCCATGCCACATGTTCACGCAGTCTTTTCAACATTTTATTTACGAGAAAATATCGTCAATTATAAATAGATTTTGATAACCAAATTTTTCCCACTTTCTCTGTGTAGACGTTAAATAGATATCTATGAAGTAGGATACGTCAAATGACGGAAATTGTATATGAAGTTGCAGACCAAATTTGGAATGTAATGAAGGGCATAATGAAGTTATGATATTCTCTCATCGTCAGCCTGTTGATCCTTTCTGCTATGTGGAAATATCCCTTTGATTGATATGGTTTAAGTACTGATAACTTGAATTCGTACTTGATCTGCTTTGTAAAGAGTTACCAAAAGTTAACAGACCATAATTTGGTAGAACTTATTAACATTGCTTAAAATAATTTTATTATTTAATTGCTTTTCTTGTTTCTCATTGTTTACTTCAATATTGTCATTGGACCCATCGACCTGATGCTCAATAATTACAATTGCAACTTTATTAATGCTACCCCTTTACATATGTGGCCTGGTCGGAGAAGGGCTATGTTCTGAATGTGACTGGTGTTGGTCTTCCCAGGATTTTTTATGTGTATTTTTGTGTTCCTTTTTATCCTATCCAAACACTCCGATTAACATGGGTAACGTGATTTGTCTCGATCAACACTTTTTAATAACTTGATAACTTTTTACCAATTATCTATTTATTCCCGATGGTTAAATAGTTTCTCCTTGTCTTAGGTAACGACAATCGGGCATTTTGGAAGTGATTTTCTTTTTGGCATCGATTTGAATACCTAAGAGTACCGTTGATTGTTTGTGATCTGGATGTATTTTATCTATTTACGTATCATTTTGGAGATGTTTCGGTAGTTCAGTAGTCTATAATCTTTTGGTGGATATAAGGGACAGTGTTGGCGAATGTAGGGAGAATGCCTGTATATTTTTAAGAATTTTTTTGCTTGTTTTTGGATATAATTTCAACAATACGTTTATGAAGTTTGTACATTGTTGATCTGTCTAAACCGGTGTAATTCAACCGGTGACGTTGGTATGTGGAAGACCCTCGTCCGCCAGGGAAGAGAGCATAGCTTTTCAGGTCATCATCAAGCACAACCCTCGTAATCCAGAGAATTGTAGAACAACTTGGACTAGGAAATAAATGGAATTTGTTATGAAGTGCTTTTACGAAAACAATCGACCACAAGGAGACCACATGAAGAGAAAACGTATCTACTGGAGAAGAAAAGGGATTGTTTGAATGAAGTAAACCGAAACTACAATGACAAACACGGTTGATAAGAACCAACGCTTGGCTATCTGAGGTTAATTTGGAGGAAATTAAAAGGGTGTTAAGAATATATAAGACGTTGAAGCTGAGGAAGAGAATAAAATAAGAGTAGCAAAAAATGCAGAAAGAAAGTAACATCAAAAGCATAACATTGCTGCAAGAGGATGCTGTCAATCAATGAGGGAAAACCCTATAATGTCAAGTTCAAGACAGGAAAAAGTTTAAATGGAGGCTGACAACCTTCTTCATTGTGGGTTTTGAGACCTGCAGGTTAGGTTGTTGGAGATATCCATAGTCGAAAGGAAAGACATTAAGAAAAAACCGCCTCGAAAACCAAGTATGTGAAATCCAAAAAGAAGTCGATAAAGTAAAAAGTATGAAAAATAATATTATGAAGAATATGGAGTTAAAGAAACAGCATTTTGAAACTTTAACGTTAGAAAAAAGGGGATGAAGTTGTTACTCGAGAACTGAAACAAAGAGTAACTAGTAAAAGCGAACAATGAAAACAAAAATGAACTGTTTAAGAGTTTGGAGGGTGTGGCTAGAAAAACTGACGAAAGACTTAATACTGAAGCAGTAACCTACTTTTGGAAAGAAATATGGCGAAAAGATGTAAAATACAATGACAATGTAGAATGGATCAGGACTGTTAAATTAGAAGTGAAAAGAAGAGTTAGGAAGCAAATCACCCTTTGTAGAGCAACAGAAATATTAGGAAATCAACCGAAGAGGGTGAAAAACTGGAAATCACTCCAAATGCAATACAGGTCTTTTTTGGATCGAGGACATTGATTCGTTTAATGGCTGCTTTAATATTGGGAAGGTACCCAGTTTGCTTACCAAAGCCCATACAGTGCTCATTATGAAAAATACATCTGACGGCAACAGTGTCACGAATTGTAGACCAATAACGTGTTAAGCACCGAGTTAAAAGCTTTTTGCATACATTTTATCAGAGAAGATACATCTCTTTCCGGATCAATATGGATTGTTGCTGGAAGAACGGAAAGGTTGTAGAAAATGATCAGAGGGGTACAAAGGACCAGTTGCACATTGATAAGGCAGTATAAAGGAACTGCAAAAGGGAGACAGTTTGGTTTGACTTTACATTGGATCAACTACAAAAAGGGTTTCAATATGGTTTCTAGATTCATCTTAAGCTGTTTTCAAATATATGTTGCTGATAATTGGAAAGTAAAACTGATATCAGGAGGGGAACATCGGGAAACGTGAAAATGAAACAGGACATATTTCCAAGTGATGTCTCTCCACTTCTCTTCCTTGTATGCCGTATACCCTTGTCATTAATATTAAGGAAGATAAGAACAGGATAGAAATTTGATAAATCAAGACTGATTTATGATTTTTTATGATTATTTGATTTTGAGATGATGAACCTTATAGAAGTGAGGGAAAGCCAAGATGTGATACGAAAAAATATTCTTAGATGAATTGAACAGAAAGCAGAGAAAGTCGAACAAAAAAAATACGATAAGAACAGTGTTAATAGCTAAGAAAGGGAACAGCAAGAGAGAATATCAACGACAGTAGAACCCGAACAGAAGAGAGTGCTAGATGGTAAGGATAAAGACACAAGAGAAATAAGAACAAGACTTTTGAACAATTTTCACAAGCTAACTATTACAGCAATAGAGAAAATTGAAGCAAAATTGAGTACAGAAGAGATAACACGACCAAACAAAAGATTGGAAAGATACTTAAAAGAAAATGATGAAATGGGTAAGGTAATTGATGCAGTATATGCAATGGCAAGAACAATTAAGGAATGGCCAGGAATGAAATGAGACAGAAAAAATAGTAAGAAAGCCTATGAGAATAACAAGTATAGAGAGTTGGAATTTGAATTAAAAGATGAAAGACAAAGAGAAGCAAGAATAATAAATGAATTATATCAAAAAAGAATTAGGCGGAAAGCAACAAAAGAAGAAAAGAGGATCCTTAATAAGCTGAAAGAATTAACCCAGAACCAAGTGATTGAAAAACAACAACTACTGAAGGAGAAAGAGAAATAGCTGGAAGAGTTGAGATATGTAAAAGTAAAGTTAGAAAGAATCAAAGTAAAAGACGGAAAGATAAGGGATAATAGCACGTTTTGAAAGGATCATAGACGATTTGACAGAAGTATTGAATCAGAACAACAAAAAAAGGAAAAGTTCCAGGATTGCAGCCGTTGACGCAGTTTTGGGCGGGTATATGGGAAGATAAAAATGGACACCTTCCAAGAAATGGATGAGCAGAGTGGCACAGACGATTAGGGAAAAGGTTACACAAATGAAAATATTAGAACTTACTGAGAAATGATTATATATAATAGTAAATTAAGTGGGCCAATTTTAAAATATGAAGTTAAAAGTTGAAATAATGCATGTGGTTGTAGGTGCATTATCTAAATAGATTCAAATCCAAAGAGGCGTGGATATGAAAAAATGAATGCTAGACTGGTGGATAGTAATGAAAACCAACTGTAATTTAGATGTTTGTGAGCAGAGATCAGCTGATCAAGTGCGCCAGATTAAAATCAAGTGAATAGAGACTGCAAACAAGAGGAAATAGACTGAGGGAAAGAAATGCACATCAGGAGAGTGATCATATTGCTGCAGATAACATCAAGTGGACAAACGGTACCAGATACCCAGGAAGAATATAGGGACCAAGACAACTTTCCGGTTGAAGAGGAACCCATTGTAACTTCTGATCTACAAGCACAAGGAGAGATCTGCTCAGAGCTCATTAAACTTTGAAATAGGATACTAGACGTGATGCGTCCAGAAGAGAGAACAAGATTACCATCACTGATATCATGTGATAAAGCAAAGTTGACAGCAGATTTTGAGAATGTTAATGACGCCGTCAAGAGAATTAAAACTCACAACATCACAGAAGTGAGTTCTTTTTTGTACACGGCTGATTATGTTACCACTAAAAGAATGGAAATGGTGAAAAAGAGACGAGGACGAAGGGCTAACAGCCCATTCTGAAAGAGGAGGATTAAATACAGTATTAAAATATGGAGGGTTTTGGTAAGGTCGATAAACTCCGAATAGGGAATACAAGATTGAAGCAAAGAGAAAGGGAGGGTTAGAATAGCAAATACCTGCTTGAGGAGAAGGGTGCTTCGTATGCCTCAGAATTGTTGAAGACAACTCCAGGTGGATTTATGATTAAGAGATATGGTGAGAGATGCCAGCAGTTCAAGAAAAACCTCAGCAGTTTGGAAATAACCAGAAAATTTTGTGAAATGCTGGATGAAAAGAAATAAGAGCCAGAATAACCTGATTCAACTAAAGTAGCCACCTTTTGGAGAAAGGTGTTGTATGAATAGGTCAGTCACTATATGGGAACTTCTTATCTAGCGAAAGTTATGCAGGAATTCAGTACAATCGAAGTGCAAGAAGATACCAACGCCACTCTGGAGGATATTAGAACTTGTGTGGATAAGATGCCAATGTAGCACGACTGTGCCTGCCGACAAGAGGAACTAGTTTTGAATAGAGATTTGGGGACCTTTGAATTCCTCTCAGAGGATACTCATTGTAATCCAGCTCTTGAGGAATAGAACTTTTGTTACAGAACTGTGTTTTTCTCGGGCTATGAAACTAGTGCATTACACTACGCAATAGGTCCCCTTCCATAATCTTTTCTAGAGACAATTTTACAGCCAATTGGAAGACTTTTATCTGTCTCAACCTGCCGAAATTTACTTTGGACTGCCACAAATTGTAGTACAGCGCCAGCTCTATAGCGATGCCAGAGCACTTTGGAAGCAAGAAAAGCACACTCTGAATAGAGGAGGTGTATTCCCTTTGCATAAGGAAAGAAAACTGCGGTAATTTAGAAACGGTTAAAACAAGTGAAAGTATACAAAGAAAATTACATACCTAGTCCTATAGTTTTAGGAATCCATCTAACCTTATTTGACTTTGCACAGTGACATTGGAGTGATGCTCGTCTTTTTTAAATTCCTTGGAAGGTGTGTTTATATGATACCATTTTTTTCGTATTTTTTTCCTTTTCTTTTCTAGATCAAATAATGATGTTGTGTTACTGGCATTTTATGAAGCAGCTCTTTTAAATCGAAACTTTTTCACCGTGCTAAGCCACGTCACGGTAGGTTACGTACCAATCACTTGTTTGAAAGTATCAAGACAAAGATAGGTGTCCTGGTGTGCTATTTGAGGGCATATGCCTTTTTCTGTCTGGTAGCTACATTCAGTGATAATTATAATCAAGAGGAGGCCGTTTGTAGGTCCTTGAGTGAAAATAAGATAGTTTCTACGTCTGACTAAGTCAACCAGTTAAAATATTAGTTGTTATTGTCATTTCAGTAATAACACGCTAGATCTTTCAGCCGGACTACATCTAAAAGAAGACAGCCGCAAGCTATGAAAGGTTTTAGATTTCTTCTTTTCCTGACATCAAATTGAGAGGACTTTTATCAGAATCCTTGCAGTATCCAACAGTGCTTATTTTTGTATTACTTTCAGTTTTGTATCGACTGATAAATTTTCATGGTGGTTTCTACTGCCCTTGGACAGAGCACCTATTGCCCCAGTCACAACTGGGATAACTTAAGCATTCTTCATATTCCATAGCCTGATGAGCTCGTTATTTAGATTCTGGTATTTTTCCATTTCAGTGTTTTTCACTTTTTCCCACCTTAATCGCCCGACGCTGCATTGTCTGTTATTTCTCCATCCTTGTTTATTTTATTGACAAACACAATATCTGGTTTTCTCTTAACAACATTCTGGTCACGTTGGATCATGAAATCCCACAAAATATTATAGTTGTCATTTTCACTAACTCCTTCAGGTGTTTAATTGTACCATGCATTCACTCTTTCTAGTCCTGCTCTATTACATAGTACCCAGTGAATATACTTTGCTACGTTATCGTGTTGGCATTTATATTATCGTTGAGCTAATTTGTTACATTCGCTTACAATATGCATTACACTTTCGCCATTTTCGTGACACATTCTACACAGAAGTGATTCAGCCGTTTTATCAACATGGAATTTCAAGTAATTGATTCTCAAGGATTATTCTAGAGCACTGGAAATCGAAGCTTCTGTGGGGAGTCATGTCAGAGATAAGGCCAGTTTTTACGGGTGTACCGCAAGGCTCCATTTTTGGACCTCTACTCTTTGTTATATTTTGAAGATCCTATTGTGAACATGGTTCATTCAAAAGTAGTAATATTCACTGATGATACTGTTGTATTTTTGTGAAAGTAAAAGTCTGGATGAAGTAGAACGTCTTCTTTATTACGATCTACAAGACATTTATCACTGGTTCACAGAAAACGAATTGTTATTAAACTTGAAACGAAGAAAAACTGAAGTGTTACTGTTTGGCACGTCCAAAAGGATAAATCTGCAGCAGAGAGATATTGTGATCAAGATAAATGACCAAAAAGTCAATGTGGCAAATAGTTACAAGTATCTTGGAGTAGAAATCAACCACACACTGAACTTGAATTCGCATTATGACAAAACGTTCAAGAAAATGTCGACAAGACTACGTTTATTATACAAAATGAGGACCTTTCTTACGATGAGTGCTGCGCTTTCGGTCGTCAACGCTGTCATCTTACCGTTGTTTACATACTGTTGTATACTGAAACCTGTTTTCAATCAAAGTCGGGCTCAACGAATCGCGTCCTTCGAAAGACGTGCTCGATAAATTGTGGCAGATGGTCAACATGTCAATCCTAATATCAACATCGTGGATTGTGGAAAACAAAGAGTTTGCCTGTTTGTCAGGAACGTTCTACTTGGAAATCATAAACCACCATTCGAAAACTATTTTAGATTATCAAACACGAAAGTAAACACGAGAAACAAAAATCTATTTGTCTACGTCCCAAAAGTCAAATTGGAATATGAGAGACGGTCGATTCGTTACATGGGTGCTAAAGTTTTTAATGATCTCCTACTTGAACGTAGAAGCAAATATACAGAAATGAATTTTAAAGATATTTTAAAAGATCATTTGTTCTAGTTTTTATCAGGTTTTTATTGTTTTACAGATCTTCTTTTCCTGAGACTTATAATGTAGTTATTACATGCCAACGTGATACCTCGGTACCTTTCAGTGCATTTACTCAGTCCCACGTTTCTAACTCTCAGTTAATGTCAGCGGTTATTCTGAGTTCTTCTTCTTTTTCTTCTTTTTCTGCTGACATGTCCCTTGCTAGGGGTCGTCATAGCGAATGTGGCTTCTCCACCGTATGCGGTTCTGTGCGTCTTCCCTCGTGAGCCCTTTTACTGCCATGTCTGCCTTTATATTGTCCATCCATCTGTGTCTTGGTCGCCCTCGTCTTCTTTTCCCTGGTAGCTCCATTTGCATGCACTTCCTTCCTACATACTGCTCATCTCTTCTTTCTACATGTCCAAACCACCTCAGTCGGCACTCCTGCAGCTTCTTGGAGGCTTCCGCTACGCCCAAGTCTCTTCTGATGCTTTCATTCCTGATCTTATCTCTTCTGGTTACACCCTTCGCCCAGCGCAGCATTCGCATCTCTGCCACATCAAAGCAGCTTTCCTGGCGTTTGGTGAGAGGGACCGTTTCCATTCCGTACATCATTGCCGGACGAACCAATGTCTTATACACCTTGCCCTTCAGTCTGACTGGGACATGTTTGTTGCACAACACACCAGTCGCTTTTCTCCAGTTGTTCCAGCCAGCTTGAATTCGCTTCCTCACTTCCTTGTCACTCCCTCCATCACTTTGGATCGTTGAACCAAGGTACTTGAATTCATCAACTTCGGGTACATCCTCCCCAGCGATCTTGATTGGCGGTAGGTTTGCAGTGCTGTTGATGCACATATGCTCAGTTTTTGTTCTGCTGATTTTCAACCCTCTTCTTTCTAATCTATCCCTCCAGTTCTCTAGTTCTCTCTCTGCCTCATCCTTTCCTTCATTTACCAATACCACATCATCTGCGAACATCATATTTTGCGGGCAGTCTCTTCTCACATCCACTGTCAGTTCGTCCATTACTATGGCAAAGAGCAGTGGGCTCAATGCCGAACCCTGGTGTAAGCCTACTTTGACCTGGAATGGCTCTGTCACCCCCACTGATGTACGTACCACAGTCTCGCATCCCTCATACATTTCCTGGATCGCTCTCACATACTGTTCGCTCACCCCATTACTTCGCAGGCAGTGCCACAATTCCTCTCTGGGTACTCGGTCATAGGCCTTTTCAAGATCGATGAAGGTGCAATGCAGCTCTTTCTGGCCTTCCCTGAACCTCTCTGCCACTATCCTTAGTGCAAAGATGGGGTCAGATGTGCTTCTTTTCGGCATAAAACCAAATTGCTGCTCACTGACTTGCACTTCTTCCCTTATCCTGCCATCAATCACCCGTTCCCAAAGCTTCATCGTGTGGCTCAGTAACTTGATGCCTCGATAATTTGCGCAATTTTCCACATCACCTTTATTCTTGAAGATTGGTACAAGGGTGCTCCTTCTCCACTCATCAGGCATTCTACCAGTTACAAGGATTTCGTTGAATATTGCTGTAATAAATTCACGTCCTTGCTCACCAAGCGATTTCCACACTTCAACAGGTATCTCGTCCGGTCCAACTGCTCTCCCATTTTTCATTTTACTCAGCGCCTTCTTCACTTCTTCTTTTCCTATTCTTGGTACATTCCGCTCCTGTGCTTGTGCTGCTTCTTCCCTCTCTTCCCTGGGATTTTCCTCGTTCATCAGCTTTTCAAAGTACCCTTTCCACCTGTTCATCACACGTTAATTCATAATTTCTGCATTTTCCTGATTTCCAATATTATTAGGCCATTTCCAAATTTTTTAGTTCTTTTACCATTTTAGTTTTCTATCTCTTTTTTCTAACAGGACATGTATTGATAGCAGTATTTGCGTATACTACTTTTTAATTATACAATTATTGAAACGTTTTTATCCTGTATAAATATTTGTAATAAATAAATAAGTAAATAAATAAACAGATAAATGAATAAAAAAATGAATCGTGAGGTTTTCTTTTTTCAACCAACAATCATGTGTCGTTCCATTTCATATCATATCATCTCTTTCATATCATCTCTATCCCTTGTATATTGACCATGGAGCTTTTTATAATGCCAGCTCTTTATCAGTTATTTCTTCTTCTCCCTTTGAAAGACAACCAGATCAAATGACTCTTCGGTTCTCAAATGCCCATGGACCCTTGCCATTTCTGCACTACCTTTTAGATACCAAGGAAGACTGTTTTGTTAAGCTCTGTTAGCATTCTCAATACCAATCAAACCACTCCCGCCATCTTTCCGTTGAACATATGGCCTGTCTACATCACTGTCGGGGTTTATGCCCTTGTTATTTGTCAACAGTTCCCTCGTTCTTCAATCTAATCCTGTCATTTCATCTTTTTGCCTGTTTTTCACTCCAGCCAGATACGGTCCATGTATTTATTGCATTGATCTGATTTCGAATATTAAACTTGGATTGCAGTACTAATCTGGTACGCCTTAGGTTTTCTTTCCTAAACGTTTCTTTTATCGTACTTTCCTTTACCTTATCAGTTTCAACAGCCCCTTGGTATTTGTACCGTTTCACAACCACCTCCCTGATAACCTCTCCATCGCTCAGGCGAATCTCTTCTGTCTTACACAGTTTCTCTCTTTTTAGAACTGGCACTCCTGACTTTTAAATTCCAAACTCAGCCTTAATATCTTTACTGATGCAATGTACAGTCATTAGAAGGCTGTTGATTTCTCTTTCTTTTAGGAGAAAAGTTTTAAATTGGCCTTGAATAAGAGATTATTTTCTTTAACATTGTTTAAAGTCTTAAGGTATTATACTCATGACAAATACTATTGGCAATAAGCTATTTCCGTGGAAATTTCCTCTTTTAATATCAACCTCTCCAAGTGACTCCCCACATGCAGTTGGTTTCGTCATTAAATTAATCTATCTAAATATATTACATGAGATGTTAACAAGTTTCATGCACTCTGAAAGCCAGGAGTATAGGACCATGTCATAGGCTTTATTGTAGTCCATCCGTATCATGGCTAGATTCTTATGTTTACTTTTGCTACCCTCAAATATGGCTTTATAGATTAGCAGCTGATCTTTCGTTCCCCTGGACTTGCGTCTGGAACCTTTTTGTTCGTCCGGAAAAATATTGTTTTCATCAAAGCACTTGTATATTACGTCTGATATGATGCCAATTAGTTATTTCCACATGAGTGGTAAGCACGCTTTATCTTTGTGGCTTACAAAGATTCTGCCTTCTGTCAACCACAAGGAGACTTCTACACCATTATTTATAATATCGTTGACTTAAGACGCAATGCACTTATGAAGAGATGTTAATTTTCTTAGCCAATGCCCCCAGAACAATGTCAGCGCCCGATGCTTTCCAATTCGGTAGTTTTCTACATTGCCCTTGAACTAATTCTATAGTAATTGCAAGGGACTCATGCTGGTATTCTCCTTTTTCTTCTCTTAACGCTCTTATCCATTCCACATTACTCTCATTACCAGTACTTTTTTTCGAGACAACATCTCTTGATAGGTTGCCAGCCAAAGCTGAATAATCATATCACCCCATGCGACACAGTTACACCCCACCAGACGTCAACCTGGGATTTACAACTATGGTTGGTTTATTGTTCTGAGTTTTTCTTCTCATAGTATGGCTGCTGGCCAAGGCTAATGACCTCATTCTGTTGTGAGACAGACAACCCCGCTGGACACCAACCCGATACTTCATAGTCTCGGGGAAAGCTGACAAGTACTACAACTTGCTCAAGGGTGACCTGGAGGTAGTTGTGGCAAAGAGTAATCTCATTCGCCCACGTCGAAACTCCACAAACGGATGCAGTTTCATGTCAGTATCCAGAACATGAATTATGCGTACATCTTTTTATTCGCTTGTTGCTAAATTCTAATCAACATCTCTCGGGCGCAGGTTTTCTTTTATGTTCAAGATATTTTTTACTGAACTTTTGGAGTTCTAAAAAGGTTCATTTTCAGAGAAGCCGACTTTTGTTGTTGTTATTTTTATTATTAAACATTCGTCCCTCGCTGAGTATCAGTGGTAATGTGATCTCGGGGTTTGGCATCAATAAAATTTCTCAAATCTCTAAAATCTTCCTCAGAATCCTTGCACAATGCAGTAACAAAGTTTTATGCAACAATGCAACACGTGTGTCTCTTCCGATGCCCACCAATTGCATAACCCTTTAAAAATCTTGTAGCCATTTTCCTTATGTTCCACATCCTTGCACCAGATTGAATTCCAGAAGTCCCTTTCTTGCTTCGAGTGAGGTGTTTATTACTTCTTTTGTTTGTCCCCACATTTAACATTCTGATAGAATCGCCTCTGGTTATGTTGAAACATTTTGTTTTAAAGGGATTGGCTTATTCGGTCACATCACCATTTAGTTTTAGCAGTTTTTGCTTCTATTCTCTGCTTAATGTCTTCCCGTACGACTAGACCTTACTATTTTATTTTTTAATGATTCTAAAAACCTTGCCCATGCTTTTGTTTGATTCTTTTTCCCTGCACCATCACATTCACTCGTACAAGGTCCCGATTCAGATCGGTGTCTTGCTATTCAAACCAACTTTTTCACCAGGGCTGTTTCCTTCTACCATGTCGTTCACAATCCCATGGATATCATAATTGAGGTCATTTGCTCAAGTGCTATCTGTTGTTACATTTTTGCATCAGTATTAGCTTCATCATTAAGCATTTCAGTCCCCAGGCATTCTCTCTCGCTGATTTCATTCAATTGTTCGGCGTCGTCAGTCATTCTTTTTGCCTCATCCATTTCCAAATCACTCAGCCATTTTTTCTTGCGAATCTGGTTAGTCTGATCTACGAGTCGTTGCTCAGTAACAGGAAACATGCCCCTCGCTATGATTGTATCATTCCTTTTCGATATCCATTTTTTGATGAGAAACTTTCATAATAACATTTCATAAGCTTTCTATTATCACCTTGGATCCACTTCCTTCGTCTCATTATTGCAGCAGTAGCTTGCTGACTACCGAGGCCGCGCTGCTGTACCATAGCACACCTGCTTAACGAGTGACTTTCTCATGCAGCCCCAGTATTCTGAACCCCGTTATTTGAAACAATTTGGTTATCGATTTACACTCATTTTAGGACAGTGAATTTTAGGTTGCACCACCATTGGCAGCGGTGTTTCATATTTCCAAAATGGTCTTAGATTTGTGTACATGGCTCAGTTTTAATAAAGGCTCCCCAACAGATATACCAGTATGCTTCACTTTAGACAGTTCCTCAATAATAGCTTTCTTCATATCTAGTATATCTTTGTTAACCACAGCTCCATCCCAACGAGCTTCCTCATTTACCACCACATCTTCAGTGTTATCTTCTACATCCTCATTATTCCAATCCACAAGCTCAATATCACCTGGCTCTCCTCCTTCGCCTACACCAACATCATCATCAACAGTCATCCTGTTGTCATTTTGCACTTGTTCTTTGATTTCCCTTATTTCAGCATCACATACTTTTTTCGACCTCATGATATATCTTCTAACATTTGCCAGTTTGTTAGCATCCATATCATCTATTTTGCATTTCTGGTCTTTGAGCATATTGAATATGGGTTTGTTTGTAATAATTTGTCCTCGTTCAACTTGTGATGAAATGGCCTTGGTTTCTGTCCCTTTATAGCCAAAGGCTTACACCAAATGACCATGGCCGATACTTCAAGGTTTTATTTCTCTTTCTCTTAACAATTTATTGCACACGGTTTGTAAAAAATGGTGAAATCAAGAGAAGAAAGTGAGTTCATCTCAGAATCTAAACCTTTTTTCATTTAAATTTGAATACGGAGAGCGAATAGCAAAAGCAAAACGTTGTAAATGACAAAATATAAGTTGTTAAGTAATTGGTTTAATAGTTTATTGTACTTTTATTCAAATGCAGATTTTAAACTGTATTGAGCTGAACTAAAGCTGCATAATACTAATTTAAACTTAGCTTCAAGAGTACAAAATGGAAATTGAATTAATTGATCCATTCCAGTATAACATTTCATTCCTTATTCTAGACGGAAGAAACACCAAACAAAAAAGAGACAAAAAAACCTATGTCAAGCCCAGTCGTTGAAAGGACGGCGTCAGGTAATTTTGTTTCAGTGTGATCTCTCGTTTTATGGCATTTGAGTGTCAACAAGGAGGAATAGTAGTACTCTAGTAATGAGAATGACACCTTTTTAATGCCATGTCAATAAATCCCTTCTGATAAAGTCATCACAAAAACGGCGTGTTGATAATTTTGTCAAATGTGTGTTGCTAGCGTTATACATGCCAATAATATCATGGTTATGTTATCATGGCAAAAATTAAATAAAAATAATGCCCTACCAGTGATCCCGTACCTGTGATCCCATGCCTGTGATCCCGTGCCTGTGATCCCGTGCCTGTGACCCCGTGCCCATTCATTTTTAACAAGATTGGCACGTATAAATTGCCGTAAACAGTTCCCTGTTATCTGTAACGTATTGTTTCACTCTACAACGTCGTTGCTAGGTATTCTAAAACCCCTTAGAGATTTTAAAACCGGGCGGACAGTCCCTTTAGTCAACAGCAATCAGACAATCAAGAAATTTTCTATAGCTATGTTTTCCATACATCAGGCGACGTCTCTCTATATATAGAATTCGAAAGCGTAGCAGCGCATTGGGTATTCGATAGCCATAATCGTAATAGTGACCAAGATCGTAATGGAAGAATTAACAGTGCTTTCTTTTGTATTTTTTTTTTTAAAGTGATAAGGTGCTTTTAACATCTTATAAACTATTCATTTAATTACATATTTTTCAATACCATTTCTTTTTTATCGTTGTTTCCCATGTTTAGTGTTATCAGATGATATTGTAGCTGAAGACAGCAGCAGTGAGCAGGCATCATCGTCAAACCTATTAGCAACATTTCTGACGTTTTCCTCAATATGCCTTCAAGATATAAAAAGTATGACAACTGCGTTTTTCAATATCTTATCATGGAATGTAATATTAATTCAGGCTTAGAAATACCGATAAGGCAATGGAGATTTGGTGGTTGAAGAACAAAAATACATTAGTTAGTCAAGGAAAAACATACCTTAGAGTATTACTTGAAATAAAAAAGACATTTTTTCATTACATTCGACTTGGTTTTTATATCTTGTTTTATATTAGGAACTTTATAACCACAGATGCAGGATGGAGTATGGTGAAAAGTAGAGAAGCTGTACTGAGACCATAAAAAGATTACTTTAAGGAGGAAATAAACCCAGTAAATAAAAGAATAATGAGAAAAGATGACATGGAAGCTGTAAGTCGAAAGGTTCACTTCATTAAGAAAGCAACGAAGAAGATAAAAATTGCCTGAACAGTTGGACCAGATAGTATATCTGTGGGGTATGTGGAATTGTTTCAGTGATAAGGACGTGAAGCTACCGACAAAGCTATTGGCAGTGAATGTGAAAGGATGCGGGAAGAATGTAAAAGCAGTGTTTCAATTCACCAGTAACCAGAACAAGGATAACCTAGCATTGTGTAAACTATAGACGGATCAAGTTAATGTACCATACAATTAAGCAGGAAGTCATTGTCATTGAACAGCAGCATAAGCTCATGGTGGCCAGAAGATGCACTGAACCATAGTTCTGTCTGAGACTTCTGGTGGATAAACATAGGATAGATAAGATTTAAAAAGGGACAATAATATTGTGCGATGGAGAATGGAGTTGTGGTATAATATAAGAAAATCGAATGATGTCGAGGGTTACATGAAGACTGATCAAGATACCGGCGGTGAGAGCAGGTAGAAATGCAGTGAAAGTGGACTCAACAGGTACCTTCCCTGTATAGACGAGAAGGTACCTAGTGAGGGTAGCGACGAAGAAGAATACGAGAAACTGGTATTGAACATTTTGATATTAAGTTTATAAAAGAGGATGAAATTGTAGTAGGATGCATTGACAAAGATCAATTACAGTACTTAAATGTGAAAGAAACAATTCCGGAAGTTCATTTGATGATGAGGATATCAATATCGAAGAATAATTAATTTCTGTTGTAATCTATTGGAAATTTGCTTATTTTTGTGCACTTTAGTTTATCCCAAACCGGCTAATATCGCTAAAATGGTTAATCATTTGAAAAGGTTGGTCTGGTCTAAAATACTATGAGCACTTGTACCTTAATTTGGCAACATTTTTTAGACACAAAAGCCTAAAAATGTTAACTTTTCGCTTAATTTTTTATTTGTTTATTTATTTGTTTTTTTTCGAAAATTTGTACAGGATAACCACTTCAACAATATATGCAATAAAAATCCTAAATATCACTGCTACAAGCTTTAAGGCGTGAAAGGTAAATGTTATGTGAATGGTTGACAGTTATTCTGTTTCAGTTGCAATGCGATGTTCTTTTTTTATTTAGGTAAAGATGGCAAAACGACAGCCCGGCTTTGTCTGATAATACTGAATTGTTTGGCAGAGGTAACATTTCTTTATTTGTATTTTGTAATTATTACTTAACATTTTTGGTACAGAGCAACATTTACCATGTGCTAATCTGGATTACTTGAAGCTATTATTGAGCACTTGATGTATTTATGTAGACGGACAGAAGCATGAGTTCAGCTTGTGATGTGTGACCACTTGATGTATTTATGTGGAAGGACAGAAGCATGAGTTCAGCTTGTGATGTGTGAGCACTTGATGTATTTATGTAGACGGACAGAAGCATGAGTTCAGCTTGTGATGTGTGAGCACTTGATGTATTTATGTAGACGGACAGAAGCATGAGTTCAGCTTGTGATGTGTGACCACTTGATGTATTTATGTAGACGGACAGAAGCATGAGTTCAGCTTGTGATGTGTGACCACTTGATGTATTTATGTAGACGGACAGAAGCATGAGTTCAGCTTGTGATGTGTGAGCACTTGATGTATTTATGTAGACGGACAGAAGCATGAGTTCAGCTTGTGATGTGTGACCACTTGATGTATTTATGTAGACGGACAGAAGCATGAGTTCAGCTTGTGATGTGCTTAAAGCTCCTTTCATTTAGGTGGCAATTTTCTAAGTGTTAAGCGTTTATTATTGCATAATTTTGTGTTGTTTATGTAGTATATATTATATATATATATTTAATTGTACAGTATAATTATAATATACATAAAATTATATATGTATGATGTTATATTATATATATATATATATGTAATATCAAATATTTAATAGAATAGAGGAATTAAAGAAGTGGCAATTTTTTAAATCAAGAAATGATGAACAATATAAAAGTGGATACCAAGCATTGCTCTTCTTTTAACGTAAAACGGAATTTTAAGATTTATTTGTTGTCTTTATAACAGATACTCAAAACCTTTCTTTGATTTTTGCATTGAAAATGGTATGTGATTATTAGAGATTTACGTATTATTTGTTTTGAAGTAAAAAAAATAAATTGTTATCTTCATCACGACAGTTATCATCAAAGGTGACCCTTTCTTCTTTCCTTCCAAATGTTAAATTATTTTTTTTAATTTGCTCATTAGGATCCGTATGCCAATTCCTTTCTTCACGACAGCAACATGACGTTTACTGTTCCTCTTTATCAAATGGTAAGAAAATAAAAAAAAAATGGTTTCTCGTTGTTAAGTAATAAAAAAATAGGTGATAGAGGTATAATCCGTACTGTATTTATATTTATATAGATATTGATTTTGACATACATATACATACATTTAAGTATATATCCTAAATATTATATATATATATGTATTAGATGAGTTATATGTGTGCAAGAGGTGGATGAAAATACGATAACTTAAAAAGACAGGTTAGCAACTTGAAAGTTCGTTTTCGTTTCGATCCGTCAGGCTACACACTGAATATATTTCAAGTTATTTCTTGATGGTTAAATTGAAATGTAAACACAGGATAACTAAAAGAGATGATCCAATCTCAAATTAAATGATAAGACTTTTGCATTTGTGGTGGCATTTTGATGCAAACTCTATTTTTATTGAGTAATGCCCTTAATTACCCTCAAAAAATAGAAAGAACACTAAATATATATACAGCACTTCAATAGTAATAAAACGGTTTCAATTGAACAGATTCAAGTAGATTTCATTTTATTTATTTATCAAATTTATTTCATAATGTTTGACGTTATTGATTTTTACTCATCCGTTTCCGAAAATATTCTCAATAATTTCACTGCCTAATTAATACCTTTCTTTTCTTAAGGTAAACAGGGGGTCACTGAGTAAATTTTCTGCCTTTTCTTCAGTACCCCACTGTAGGACCTTGCTTACTTTTTACTTACGTGGATACGTAGTCATTTGTCTTTGTGTGTACTACAGTGTTTCCTGCTGCCCTTTTTCTTCTATAGTGTTACGACCATTTGGCCAATGTTCAGAAGATGCTCTTGAGCCAGTACATTTTCGTACTAGCTCAACATATTCGGTTGTGTCCTACTGCTTTGCCTTTATTACCCAATCCTTTTCATACTTTACTCACCAAGATAGTGATATGTTCAGAGTCATGTATTCTTCACCCTCTGTTCTGCCATATATGCATCCTATCAGATTCCGATTCAGAGCTAGATTCCATTGCAACATCTGGCTTGGAAACAGATAGGTATGGACCATGAGGGAATGGTCTTATTGCAAACGGAACATCAGGATACTGAACACAATGCTTGTTCTTGCGATTGATTCCTTTAAGATCAGTCATGCAAAAATAGCAGTCAGTCACATTATCTTTACCCTCTCTCCACACCATAGGAACAGCTAATAACATACTTTTCCTTTTGTTATTTTGCCAATCATAAGTTCTCAACAGATATTTTGCACCTAAGATGGGGTGAAAATGGTTTGTTCTTGTTTCCAAGCTTGACTCCAAAGTAAGCATGATGTAATCCATTATTTTGGTAATATGCACACAATTGTTTTTTGTTGTTATATGCATGATGGTGTTCCTAACCATTTGCTTGATATCTTATATTAAACAGGCCACTTTTAGTTTCCAAAGTTGAATTGATTCAATTTTCTCTGGATACTTGATTAAAGTAGAGAAATGCCTTAATTCATCGTCGCCAAAGGTTTTCGTCAAACATTTGCATCTCATCCGCGTAGATGTGGAGTGTTATTTCTTCGCAGACTTGCAGTCAGTTAGGTAGATTTAAAACATAAAGCCCGACCTTATCAACCTCCCAGTCTGGACATTTTGGTTAGCTTTGGAAGTTGACTTTAAAAATAAGTTTAGTCGAAAAGAGCGATCATTTCATTATTTCCTCTATTATTTTGTTTTAGAGTATGTACCATCGGAAGAATAAAGTTTCCAAGCCCACATCAAGGCCACTCATTTGCTCGCTACTTGGTAAGATGGCTCTTTAGAGCATGATTTTTGGAACGGGTTTTGCTCATTTTGATCATGATGCGTGGACCCTGTTGCATTAGAATAACTCTTATATATGCGATCTTTAGTAATAGATGAGTATGTGAGCCATACATGTACCGTAACCCAAGATATTCTCTTGCAATCAGATACACATCATGTGCCGTTACCCAATGAATATACCACCATTACCAATAAACAGGCCATGTTAACCTATTCAAATTCACTGGTTTCTGCTCTTAAGTCAACAAGCTACTAACACGCCACCGACCGCCCACGACCATCCTAATGCCTGGACATTCAAAAATGCTGTTACTATTCCGTTTCTTTAAGGCTGAACAACACTGACACTGCCATGCTATATCTTTCATTCTCATTACCAAACACACGACCCCACCTAGGTAATTAATGTGGTCAAACAGTTTTTCATAGGATTCAAACTATGGGTCCACTTTGGCCAAAATACTACGCAACCCAAGATTAACACTCCGGTCTCGCCAGTTGCCTTCGACAGATTAAAGCATTAGTATCAGTTGACAAGAAATGACCCTATTGACTTACAAAAATATGCGGACTGTTTGGTATTTTACGAGGTTTTTTGTTTGTTTCGAAGCAATTTGCTGTCACACACACACTGCATTAATATGCGCTGCCATCGCTCTTAATGTAGCTACTGTTTCCGGATGTCATGAAATAAAATTGACGTGACTCGATTGTTTTGAGAAACTTTCTCTTTTTCTTTCTCTCTCTCTCTCTCTCTCTCTCTCTCTCTCTCTCTCTCTCTCTCTTTCTCTCTCTCTCTCTCTCTCTCTCTCTCCCTCTCTCTCTCTCTCTCTCTCTCTCTCT
>RDPX01000306.1:849410-861538 GCA_003991215.1 Morbakka virulenta
TCTCTCTCTCTCTCTCTCTCTCTCTCTCTCTCTCTCTCTCTCTCTCTCTCTCTCTCTCTCTCTCTCTCTCTCTCTCTCTCTCTTTCTTTCTCTCTCTCAATGCCCTTTTTGCAGTAGTTTCTGTGTTACTGTCTACCCTTGTAAGATTTGGAGTCGAAATGGATTTTGACAAAATGGTTTTATGAATATTTGTAGGGCCTACGTTGGTATTAACCCCTCCTTCATCCCCTCGTTCATACGTATACACCTAGCCCTTTTACTCACTACTTCTTGCACTACTTCTGAATCTTATGTAACCCTTACCTGTTTTTCTTTGATGTTCTCGTAAGTTGTACTGGATTTTGTTCAGATTCACTTAGTATTTATTGAAGTGCGTGTTTTTTAATTTTTAAAAAATTGTTTATATGAATTGTATCCAAGTTACTATGAAGATTCTTTCTTGTTTTTGCCTTTGTTCCAGACCTTATGGTTGAATTTATTGTTACTCATATGATGAAGGCATTTCCACTTGATCTTTATTCGTAAGTATTTGAAACAGATTTGTGTTCTTTGAAGGAGTCTTTGATTCCTTATTTGAGTAGCTGTGCAGAAACAGTTGGTAGGTGGCATCGGCGTAAAAATTATTCAACTAGCAAAGCCCACTATTATTTACCTTCCCTTCCCTTGGGAGGTAGTGTCAAATTAAAGAAAAGAGCCATCACTGGATTTCAATAGGATAGAGGAATGTTCTCCCGGCTAGGATTTCATTGTTGATTATGTTGGTACAAGAAGGTTGGCCCGATGGCCATGATAACCGTGGTGGCTGGTTGAGGTTCAGTATCGAGCAACTTGTTTCACAGATTTACCTTTGTCTACTGCATTGAGAAAAATAACCCCATTAATGTAGAATATGGTTTTGAAAAAGCCTCACAGAGATCTCATTACTGTAGTTTGATCAGTTTTAACCTACAGCCATACAGCCAGCCTCGCTAATTAATTATTCTTCACACCAACTGGCAGGTCAGTTTCTCAACGGAGTAAGTTAGGGAAACTACTTAACGCTAATACGTTTGGGAGCCCAGCTTACTCCGTTGAGAAACTGACCAGCCAGTTGGTGTGAAGAATAATTAATTAGCGAGCCACAGGATACTCAACATTCATTAAAACCCCTTTTATTGCTCTTAATTCAGTTGTAGCTGACATCCATAAATGTTTTTTCCTCGAAAATTAGTAGAGTAAGAAAATTAGAGATGATGGGGGAGGGGGGATGGGAGAGATATTTGATTTTGTTAATCCAGTGTACTAAGCCACTTCCGACATCGAAACACTTCGAGATAAAAGATTAGCTATTTTTCTAATTGTAACTGATAGATAAAGTTAAAGTTTTTCTGGATTGCATTTCTCCAGACACACTTTTTAAATACTTGTTTGGTTGGTGTTTACTTTTCAGTTTTTTTGCCAAAGAATGAAATAATATAGTCAAAAGTGCAATAAAAATGATCAGTCATTGTTATTTTCACTATCGAGTGGTTACACACCATCTGGTGATGATGGGTGAAAAACCTACATTCAGTGCCCAGCAACAAGCCAGGTAAATTGAATGCAGGCATGTGTACTGGAGTCACAAGAGTGAGATAAAATAGAAAATCAAATAAAAAATGGCAACATCACTTCAACCTTTCAGGTGCCACACCACAACCAGTGAAGAAAGGCATATTACTCAAGCGGTTGCTGTTCTACCACAACAACTCATGACTACAGCACTCCCCACTCCTAGCCTGATAGCTGACAATACATAGAAAGATATCCTAGTACTAGTAATCAGTCTGGTATTGCAGACTTAGTATTGCAGTATTGTTATTATTATTATTAGTTATAATAATAGTAGTAATAGTAGTAGTTGTAGTAGTAGTAGTAATAATAATAATAGTATGTTTTATTGTTATTATTACATCATATCATCATGTTATTATTTACGAGCATTTTCTTTCTCCTTAATTTTGAACTTTTTTTATAGGAGATGTATTAGAATTATCCGCAGAACGCTTTGTTATCAGAAAAGATGCCGAATACGTTTGCAGTATACGTGGAAAGACCTTTGGACTGCACTTATGAATTTGCTAAAATTCCTCCTTTCGAATGAATCTCATTTTTTACCCAATGTCAATATTTTTGAACTAGCCCTTGGGGTGAGTAACACAAGGAAATTGCGCAATGCATATTTCTTTTTTTTCCCAACTACTTGTCTAACGTAGAAACTATTATTATGAAGTTATAGACTTTGGTTATCGAATATTTCTTTTGAAAGTAAAAGCAGATTACTATGTTGTGCAGGAAAGACTATTTTATATAAATTTTTGTATGAGTTGTCTTGTAGTGTTCTATTAAATCGACGTAATTTTTACATAAAGGTTTTTGAACTTATTGCCTGACACTGCAGCAATAAGAAATCATTTTTAAAGATCTCCAGCTTTTCGGAGAATTCATCAAGGGCAATATGAATGTTGGTGAAAATATACGTGACTATTAAAGTCGATGGATAAGTGCTTTAATACATACATAAACGCATACATATATACGCCCATACATGGGTACATACACAGTAAAACCCGTAGCATTGTACTTGATCATTGTCATTACCATTATCATGTTTCCTATCCCTTCATCTCACAGATGTAACTTCATTACGGCAGCTGACCATCACAGTTTAAAGCAATAGTGACAAACGAATGACGTAATTTTTACAAAATTATTCGGGTACTTCGGGTATTATGTGATTTTCCTGTCCTTCATTTAGCCTTTGCAGGCCTTCCGTCATTTTATAAATTTGTGGTATAAAAATATCAGTTCCTTTAGCTGCTCGGAAAGTTGGCGCATAAACTGAGAGGGGTGTGACATATCGTCTCTATGATAATGGGACAGGTAGCTTTATAATGATAATACTATCAGTAATGCTATATTTGTTGCAAATCCAAGTTTGTTTGCAGTAAGGGTTTTGACATCGCCCTTGCGGACCTGACGTTTCTGGTTTGCAGATTATTGACGCTTTTCTTTAAAACCTTCATAAACTTTCCTTCTCCATAATTCCTCCCAGCCATTAATCTTGATCCGAAAAATTGGTAAGACGTCTTTTTGTGCAGCCCGTAAATTTATTAATTGGATTGTTCTGAGGACGTTTTTCCTTGTACAATAGACTATTAAACAGCAATTATTATTATTATTTATTATTATTATTATTATACTATAAAATAAATAGCACAGCACCGTAGTAGCTGGTTTGTCTTTCTACCATCGACCTAGTTCCTCTAGGTTGGGATGGATAGCACCTTTCTTATGGTGTTGGCCGAACCCAACAGTGCCGTCTGCTGAATCAGTCCAAATTTCTTCGTGTCAACTCCAAGTAGAGCAATCCATTCCTTAATTCTGTACCTGGCTCCTAGAGCTCCAATCACAATGGAGATCACGTTGGTGGATGTCTTCCACGTACGGGTTATCTCCAGTGCCAGATCCTGGTATTTCTCAATCTTCTCGGATTCTTTCTCTTTGACCCGAAAATCCCCAGGGACAGCGATGTCTATGATTGTCGTTTCCGACTTGATCTTGTCAACCACCACAATATCAGGTCTCCGAGCTTCAATTACCCTGTCAGTGTGTATGTTGAAATCCCACAAGATTTTAACTTTGTCATTCTCCAACACGGGGTCAGCTCGGTGATCAAACCAGTTTTTGCTCCTCTGGAATCCATGGAGTTCACACAGTTCCCAATGGATGATCGAAGCAACACGGTCATGTCTCTTCTTATATTGACCCTGTGCCAGCGTCTCACATTCACCTAGTATGTGCATCACCGTTTCCTCCCTTGCACCACACATCCGACACATCTTACTTCCCTGTTCTTTCATTATCTTCACTTTATAATTCCTCGTTGGGAGTGATTGATCTTGGGCGGCTAGCAGTAGTCCTTCGGTTTCTTTTTTCAACCATCCAGCTTTCAACCAATTCCAAGAAAATGTTTCATTTTCCAGTACTTTCTTGGGGTACTGACCATGCAGAGGTTTCTCTTTCCATCCTTCTATTCTCTCAGCCACTTTTTCCTTCTTAAACTCTGTCGCAGTTCTTTCTTTCACAAAACTCTCCAGCACTGCGTCGTCATTTATTGTTGTTCTCTTTATGTAATCCGACAAACTGTATTCCTCAGTCCTCACACATTCCTCGATCGATACCATTCCTCTACCTCCCTCAATTCTACTCACATACAGTCTATCCACATCTGCTTTTGGGTGGAGAGCTCGGTTCATCGTCATCAGCTTTCTTGTTTTTCTATCCATCCCCTGCAGCTCATCAACAGTCCAATCGAGTATCCCGGCTGTGTACCGCACTGCTGCCACTGCCCACGTGTTCATCGCTTTGATTACGTTACCTCCATTCAGTTTTGACTCCAACACCTTTCTTATCCTTCTGAAATACTCCTTTCTGACTTTCTCTTTCATGTCTTCCATTTTCATCTTATCAGCCTCCAGTATGCCTAAGACTCCTCCTCTAGATCTTTTATCAACTGTCCATCTGGCATTCCGATTCCTTCATCTTCAATCTTCTTTCCTCTTCTCATCACCAACGTGGCACATTTATGCAATCCAAATTTCATCCGTATATCACTTGTGAATATTCTGACTGTATTCACCAGGGCCTCTAACTCTGATTTCGTATAGACGATGTATAGACGATGGTTAACCTTTCTGCCTTGTCGGAATTTGTAACCCTGAGTAGCCTCCCTCATGAGTATCGACAGTGGTATGAAAGCAGTCGCAAAGAGGAGAGGGGATAATGAATCTCCTTGGAAAATCCCTCTTTTAAGGTCTACCTCCGCAATCTTTTCTCCGAGGTATTCTAGCTCAGTGTTCCAAGACCGCATGCTGTTTCCTATCAGTTCGATCACATTTTTTGCCATTCCAGTTATCTTCATTGTTTTCAAGATCCATGAGTGTGGTAGCATGTCATATGCTTTCTGATAGTCGATCCAACATACAGCTAGATTAGCGCTTCTCTTCTTTGAGTCACGTACAGTAGAATTGCCTTGTCCAGCATAAGATGGTTATACATTTTTGAATTGACGGTGGAGTATGAAACAAACCTTGATAAAAATGCTTCTTGAAAATATGAAAAATATCGTTCTTTGATTCGTGATTTGCATTCCAGCTTTTCGAAAGTTAGTTTCGTAAATCTTTCCCTTAAACAATACCTAAACAATACGCTTGCAAATGCTACTAATTCAGTCAAGTGTGGAATAACCAACGATTCCACCTGCAGATTTTGTGATCGCCAGCAAACCCTCGGCCACGTCATCAGTGGATATCAATCTGCATTAGACGAGCTTAGATACAACTGGAGACACAACTCAATCCTTCTCCAAATTTATAAAACCATTACATCTCAAGGTTTAGAAGCGTATGTTGATATTGACGACTATCCCAACCGTCTATAATAACAGGTGAGGCCCAAAGGCCAGATCTTGTTGTAGTGAAAGGTGACAAGTTACTAATATTAGAACTTACAGCTGGGTTTGAAACCAATATNTCAAGTGTGGAATAACCAACGATTCCACCTGCAGATTTTGTGATCGCCAGCAAACCCTCGGCCACGTCATCAGTGGATATCAATCTGCATTAGACGAGCTTAGATACAACTGGAGACACAACTCAATCCTTCTCCAAATTTATAAAACCATTACATCTCAAGGTTTAGAAGCGTATGTTGATATTGACGACTATCCCAACCGTCTATAATAACAGGTGAGGCCCAAAGGCCAGATCTTGTTGTAGTGAAAGGTGACAAGTTACTAATATTAGAACTTACAGCTGGGTTTGAAACCAATATAGAAAGTAACTTCGACTGTAAAAATCAACGCTACGAACAGTTGTTATCCGATTTATCAAGAAGGTTTAGAGTATATTATGTAAAAATGAGCCTTGGAACTCTAGGTGTGTTTAGGAAAAATAGCTTGATTGTTTTCAAACTAAAACCCCTCGATCTCAATGACGAAACTGTTAAATTTATCATCAAAAGATCGATAAACATTTGTATAAGGACATCATACTTTATTTTCTGTATGAGAAGCAAAGAATGGACAAACCCAGAATTATTAATCTGGTAACCAGCTGATACATCGTCTCTCAGTGATATGCCCAAATGGAGAGAATCACTATAGAGGATGTACCACAACTAGGCTTCATTGTGCTATTTCTTGTCTTGTTTCCAGTCCTCTACACCCAGTGACAACTCAATTGTGGTGCAACCTGTATTGAGTAGATCAATTTCATTGTAAATTTTGTAGATCGTTAATTTACAAATAAAATCATGTGAAGTTTAAAAATAATTTTATTATTAAAATCATTTAAGAGGATGTTCAGTAGAATAGTTTATATCAATAGTATACTGCAATCAATATACGTACACTCACCCCTTCATGCAACCATACATACATGGAAATCAAACCCCTCCTGACCAGCCCGAAGGTATGGCTCAAAAACTAGAGGGGAAATTGTAATACTAAACTTACCATTGATACTTAGAATGTAGAGGTTTTATTGGCATTAAGAGACATCAAAGAAGCAGCCAGCTTGGATGCATAAATACATACAATCGCATGCACATGTAATCTGGTCATTTCCCGGTAAAGCATTCTATAAACAAGGTTCCCGGCAACCTTTTCCCGTGCATTGAAAATTAGCTCAAAAAGGGTATTGCTTAAACTATTCAGAGAGCAGCATATGTTTTGTCAAAGTGTTACCCTAAGCTATTGTTAAGATTAGAATAAGTATCTTAGTCCTTTTTTCAGAATTAAGTTGGTAATAAAGGCGTACTTTACATTCTAAGTACAAAACCTAATGCTAGTGCAATGTGATTTTTTTTACCATTTTTTCCATTTAACCAAACCAGGTGGTAAATATCTTTAATCTCTTTATCACATACGGAGATACTTTTCTGCCAAGCCCAAATTCCTATGATGAATTATACTACGAAGTGATCCGTGTTCATCAGATATTTGATAGCCTTTATTCATTGGGTAATTATAATTTTTCTTTTATAACTGAATGTTTGCATTACTGTTGTATTATATCAAAGATAACGATGGGACTGTATAGATTTACTTATATCCAAGGTGAGAATCAGAACGTCATTCAACGAAAAAGGGTTTTACCCCTGCATGTGATATATCTATATATTATTATTTTTTGTATACAGATGTTGTTATTTAACACTAAATGTAAATGGTAATGGATTACTATAGACATTAAAATTAGATCTGTAATAATATAAACACTAAAAAAATCCCGAGAAACTCCTGTAACCAATATTTCCAACAAGTTGTGAGAATTTCTTTGGGAATTTCTTTCGGTGAACTTTTTTATTTCATCGATGGAATTTTATTCTGAAACACAACTATACAAATACATTGGAGATGTATAAAAGTACAATATGGTTTATTTCTTTCTTTCTTCTTTTGTGTTTTCGAGAAAGGCACCTGAATGTTATAGCTACAGATATTTAAAGACATTGGGGCGAAACAAATCAAGTTAATCCGTTCCAAGTACCGCAGAATGTTGTTGAAATCTTTTGGACAATGTAATGAAGGTATTACAAAAAGGTTTTCATTAGCAAAAAAAAACATTTGAGGAAATACACTTTATCCCTTAATATAACAAAATTGTCAGCCAAAACCAAACCTTTTGTTTTATCTTGTAGATATACCCGTGGTATGTTATATGGAAACAGGTATTAGTCAGGATTGAAAGGCATCCAGATAACATTTACACACTGCAGTCATGTTGCTCTGCGGAATGCCGGTTGATTTGTTGTTTGCACCACAAATTTTTTTCAAAGAGGTCCCAAGGGAGCACAGACGATCCAAATGCTTGTTAAGACCTTTATATAAACGTTTTTGCTACTTTAATGGTCTTGCAGCTAGATAAGGACAACTTTGAATATCTAAAAATGTGAAATAATATTAATAGAAAATGGTATATCAAGAATTGTGATGATGTCAACAATGAATCCCCTACAGAAGAATGACGAATAATGAAGTTTTTAATTCCCATTATGAATGCTATAAGTAAATCAGCAGAGTGAAGGAAATTTACAATTGTAAAATGGCTGTGTAGAATTACAGCTGTACCCTTGCACAGTTTAAGTGCACTAAGGCAATTGCACGTAGTGCCTGTGACTTGTGTGGAGACGAAAGAAGCAAGGACGAGATCACGTAATTTCTCCTCAATTCATTTGTATAAGAAAACGTTACTGCAGTTATTTGTATTAAGAGTCAGAGATCGACTTGAAAGACCATGCATTTCATTTTTTAATTTTATGAGTCAACAAGAGTTACTGTCAACATCTAGAGAAGTCACGCTGCATTGTAAGATTTTGTTACCATGTATCTTGCAACTGTGTGCGGGGTTTTTTCTGATGCATTGGGGTTTTTTATCGGTTTTTCTTCAGCTCTACGGTACTCTACTGCTGATAATGAATTGCGAGTAATGGCAGGAAAACTGACTGCAGGGCTGGTAAATGTACGGTAAGCTGTGCATATAAATATATCTGATCTAGAAATCACCGAATTTACCGTGGGATTATATACTTAATGAAAAACTCATTATATATATATATACTTAATGAAAAACTCATTTACCGCCATTTTTCTATATCGACATTTGCCTGGGCGGTATACCACTAATGACTAACTAAACGACATTCAGAAAAAGTGACCTCTTTTTTTGTAACCTAGTGCACTGCATGTGTTATTGTGTAATGGTGTCCTGAGCACAGTAGGAATGTATACGGGATATGTACTCCTTGTCTCTTCACAACATCGGATCTTTCCTGTCTGCCTGACATATCTGCGTTACATTACGAAAATAGACACGAAATATTTTCACTTTATGTCAGTGCACTTTGCCTAAAATACTTAATAAATAGCGTAAAACGTTGGATGAAATATGTAAGGATTGGGATTAGAATGTGGATACAATATGTAAGTTAGGATCAGAATGTGTTGCATTATTTTTTAGAAGGAATTGACAAAGCAGATAAAGTAGTAGCTGAACCGTAATGTATTGTGTGTGCATAATTTGAGGCAAGAGAAAGTACGCGGACAAAAGAATAAAAAAAAGACCTCAGTTTGCTTGTTATTTTATGAAATGAAAAATTGATTAGCGAGTGATGTAACCCAGAGGTTTTTTACGGTTGATGGCAAGAAATGGCTCCTCCCATTATCATTTGCTTGCTGCCATTTGGTTTTTCTCCCCGCGTTTTGTGATTTGATGGGGTAAAATCAGAACTGAGTTGTTGAAGAAGTCAATGTTTTGTTGTGGTGTAACTAGTTAATTAAAATGTAACCATGGAAAGTTTATCAAAAGAATGCTAAGAAATGAAAAAGAATAACTATATTGCCGTGTCTTGTACGTGTCTTCTACAAATAGCACTTACAAACATAACAGGAAGAAAAAAGAAATATGTTCAACACAATATTCCACATCGAGAGTGTGCTCGTCAACCATCACCAGTCAAGCTTTTTTACTTTCCTAGCTCATACCGAAATTCAGAAGCAAGGAAGAAGTGGATAGTATCAATGAAAGAAGAATGTAAAAATAAAACGAAGTAAATACCATTTAATAGCGAAAGGGGGCGTTAACTCCAGACGGTCATCCGACTCGTGTAAACCTTGACCCAACATTAAATTTGGGTGATCGTGTTTCATGTCGAAAAACCAGAATAGAATTGTTTAGGAATCCATTCACTACACGAAAAAGAAAGTTGAACTCGGTGGAAAAATAATAATAATAATAATATTGTTATTGAAAGGGATTGTAAAGCTGACACAGAAAATAACATAATTGAAGCACGGCAAGGGGATCTTTAACTTTGAAGGCTCGTTTCCTTTTGACCATTTGTATTGTGCAACACCAGGAACAGTATCTTGTTGACAAGTGTGATGATCTAACAGTTTCGATCAAGTACTTGATATGAAAATTAAATATTCAAAGCAACTGAACTAAGTTAAAAAGTTAAAAACTTCTACAAAAGAGACCTCAGCATTTTCAGCGACGAAATTAAAACAGACTCAAAACTAAAATTTTATACTGGCTTTTTTTTCAATAGATCAACTTCTTGTTCTTTTTTATCAGCCGAGGCCACATTTGGATAAGATACAATATTGGAGAGGAGAGATTGTAAAAATAGTACACCATTGTATTTCACTTGCTGTGAAGACTCTGAAAACTACCTCTCTTTGTCTTCCAGTAATTTTCGAACCAGTTACTTTTAAACAATTCTTCAACTTCCAAAAAAATCAAATGATAATTCACTACAAAAAGAATATTTCGTGTGATATATTTGACAACGGCTCTTCCTTGATGTTAAGAATTAGTTTCTTTGCTCAGCTTACAATGACATCGTTGTTCAGACAAAGATTTTACTCCATAAACGTGAATCCAAACTCCAATTTTTAGACGCGTCAGAATAATGTCGGATTGATGTATTTTAAGGCCCTATTTCACAAGTTATGAGGTACAAAGCATCTATAGGTAGTCACCGTACCCAGCTACTGCAGGGGTATCTTTTGTACAATAATAACCATTAGCAGGCAGTAGCACGTCAATGTTCATTAACTACGGAGAATGCGCTTATGTACATAGATGCCGATTTTATTTCAGTACCTTCATTTTTAGTTCAAATTGTCACTTGCATTACGTTTTTCTTTTCTGTTTTTTACCAACACTTTAGGGCAATCATAAACCATTTCACTCCGAAAATTGACTCCTGGTCAGCGGCTAATCATCTTGGAGCACTGAGTGAAGAACAGGTAACTTTTTGGATTGTAGCGTTTTGCACCTTGTACCTGATTGGTATTGATGTGCCGGCTATCAATGCACTGTATATTTGTGCGCATACATGAATATATGAATTACCAGCAAATAAAAGTGTTAATTTCCCAAGTAAAATTACCCTCATTTTGGTCTGCAGTTGTTTCACTTGCACTCGACCGGACAAAGATGGCCAAATGAAAAACACAAAACAAGTCAAGTTAGGTTTTTTTATTAATTCAAAAGAACCCCAGAGAGGATCAAGAAAGCCTGCAATGTTTTGTCATTGGCTGTCTGAAACAATTTTTTTTTCTACGAAGAGGAAATGATAAACGTTTAATGTAAGTTGCTTCCAGTGATCGTAATCGAAGGTACACCTATCCCTGTCAATGACTTTGAATTGTTTTATGCCAATATTTTTACACACATCTGCGGTTCAACAGTAGATGCTGTGCTATAGTTGAATCATAATTAACAATTTTGCATACACTCTAACAAGCTCTTTCGGCTAAACTTGATATTTTTCTCGGTAAACTCTCAGCACGTGTTATTTTTCTCGATCGATCAATCCACCTTAAGCACTTACACCCTACGAATGGTTAAGGGCCTGGACTAGAAACTCGGATACATGACGACATGAGTTAGAACGTACTAAAGGATGATTTATTTGCTTTGCTTTAACTTATTTTTAAATGAAACTTTTTGATTTGATATGCAATGTGTTTTACTGTATATTACCGGGAAATATCAACTTTTTTATTCCGTATCACAAAGCAAATTATTATAATTTATTTTTCTATTTAATCCAATTTTGATAGGATACTAAGATCATTATGTCAAATGGCACTTTAACTTATAAATATAGTAAGGGACTTAAAGTGTGCCATTTGCGAGGGAGGCGTATTGCCTGAAATTGAGGAGATATGAAGATAAAAGGAGTTTTGCAGTTTTGCTACCTTGTAGACATGCTCAATAGTGAGGGTAGTTCGGAATAGAATCACTATGGTTGGGACTGCTGGAGAATTAAAGTTCAACATTAATATGAAGAGGTTTTTGAATACCAACTGCGCATAAATACTGTATCTTTGTACGACATAGGGACCTGGACATTGAGAGAGAGAGAGAGAGAGAGAGAGAGAGAGAGAGAGAGAGAGAGAGAGAGAGAGAGAGAGAGAGAGAGAGAGAGAGAGAGAGAGAGAGAGAGAGAGAGAGAGAGAGAGAGAGAGAGAGAGAGAGAGAGAGAGAGAGAGAGTGAGAGAGAGAGAGAGAGAGAGAGAGAGAGAGAGAGAGAGA
>RDPX01000306.1:861629-920929 GCA_003991215.1 Morbakka virulenta
AGAGAAAAAAACAAAAGAAATAAAAGAAAGAAAAAAAACAAATGAAAGAGAGGGAGAGAGAGAGAAAGAGAGAGATAGAGAGAGAGAGAGAGAGAGAGAGAGAGAGAGAGAGAGAGAGAGAGAGACAGAGAGAGACAGAGAGAGAGACAGAGAGAGAGACAGAGAGAGAGAGAGAGAGGCAGATAGAGACTGAGAAAGAGACCAGTGCGAGTTTGTGTCTGGGTGTCTGGGTGTAGACCATACTAAGAAATTAAAGTTGAAAAGTTGTCACGTTTCATTTTTGTCACATGTGGAGGTGATGAAAACAGGTCGTGGGTGATAAGAAGGTGTGTATTAAGGAAACTGGACAATGTGCCACGGACAAGAAGGCTCCACAGGTATCTGAAAACCAGATGATCAAAAGAACATTTATTTCTCTATAATCGGTGTAAATATCTTGTTCAAAATTGAATATTAGGTTGGTGAATTAATCCGATCAAAACAATGACTATGCCAGGATCGACAAGTGTGAAAAATTTTTCTCACTTTTTCTCACAAAATCTTTCTAACGTTTACAATTATCAATTTGGAGTTCGGGTACAGAAGAGTGGTCAAAAATCCCAATAACAAAATGGGAACGATGTACGGCAAGCAGACATTGATTTGGCGAACGCTGAAGTAAGGTCAAATACATTTTCAAACAGAAGGGGTATAATTAACCCTTACATCTCGCTCTGCCTACCGAGGTGCGCGTGCATCGCTACACCATTTCGAGACAAGCAAACATGGCTTCCTGTAGTTTAGCCTGTCTTCCAGACGACATTTCGTAAAGGTATTTGCTGTACAAACCGACTCTGAGGCAGTGCCAGAGAGCGCATTTATACAGCCGAGAGCAGTATCTTAATGCTGTGAGGATTCAGAACAACACTGGAGCCATTCTTTTGTGAGTGCGACCTGTCTTCGGAGTCAGCATAAAACCGAGGAACCGCATCGTGTACATCTCACTATCGTGCAAAGTCGAAGACGGTGACAGAAGTATATTGCAAATGCAAAGCTGGGTAAATTGATCATGCATTGTCAAATATAGCCTGTAATTAGTTTTCACTTGACTATCTGAACTTCATCTCTTGCAGACTCAGATTAGACTACCAGGGCCTGATCAAAAGCTTTTTGTTTTAGTTTAAGTCAGCAGGTCACCAGAAAAGACTAGTGCAGTACTGTAGTAGGGAAGTGATGCCTATCAGAAACGGTGACATGCCTGCCTTAACTTGTAGATCGGTGCTATGCTTAAATAAAATTGTCAGTCGCAGATTATGAGAGTTGATCTAGCAAGCCAGTGTTGACAAGTAGTGTATGTATGTCATCAAGCCTGTACATGTGTATACATGTGTGTTGTACTGTCATATCATAAGCTATACAGTATTACAGGTTGGTGTTTACCATCTGAAAGATCATCCAGTTCAACGTTAGAAACGTTGAATTGGATGCCAAATTATTTGTTTGTTTAGGAATTTCTTGTTTAGGATAGTTTCGACTTTTTACGATGTGATTAGATTTAGTAATTTTGAGAAATAAATAATAACAGGTTTGATAGAACTTATGTTGTAGTCATTTTTACTGTTGTCTTTTGATCTTTTTTTTATTAACCCTTTTTGTAAAGTTTTAACCTCCATTCTCAGCATTTATGATATTCTTTCACTTCTTTTTATTTATTTTGTTTATTTTTTGTTTTGTTTATTCTTTTATCTTCATTTTTATCTTTTTCGATTTTTTTCATTGATTTATTTTGCATTTTTTCTTCTCGTTGTACTTTTGTCAGGTTTTGAATGTCATTCGGAGTAATTATGATACTTTGACATTAAAACTGATGGAAAGCTTGGATACCTATGATAGATATTTAGAAAGACCAAAAGAATCTGCATTTTTCACACAACTGGTAAATATTCCTAATTTTGCTGATTTTTTCGTTTCCAGGTGTTTGGTTTTATTATATCTTTCTTTAGTTATATAATTTCAGGAATATCGAACTCAATAATTAGCTTATTTTTATTTAAGTAGGGCCTACCCTAAGTATATTTCTGAAAGTGAAGACGCGTTAATCGAGCTAATAGTCCCCGTTTTCCCACGTATGAGGGAAAAGGAATGTTAGAAATTGAAGTTTTCGTCATCTGTTGTTTCCTTTGATGTTGGTAGCTTAAATAATGTCAATGTCTTCCGTGTTAACGTCGTTATTCAGTAATTCATCTGGAGATAACGAAATGGTAAGTTTCCAAAAACTGTGTATAAATATAGTACTATTTAAACCAGCCAAGTGTTCCAAACCCATTTCGTTATAATGATCCCTTCTAAAGCGTTACATTTTCCTTCAGTATTATTCTGTAAGTTTTCTTCAAGACGTTCCTCGATCAGTTTTCGAACGGTATCCTAAAAGTGTCGTTGAAGGAAAAAATCTAAAGGTTGAGAACAACTGGTGTAACATGATTGGTCATTAGCCAATTCTATTTTTTCATTTTTATGAATTGCTTTGAACGACATTCCTCTGCTTCTTTCGATGTAGATCAGCCATTGTAAATTTGCCAGTTGAACTAGCAATGGAAGGTTTTATAAAGAGATTTACCCAGTGCTGATTAATCCACTCTTTGATTGTGTTCTCATAAAACCAAACACTTTTTGAGGCCACCTTTGAGTCTTTGGTCCTGGAAATTTGTTTTTCGTGGCGAGTTGTTTATCCCGTTGCTCTGAATAGAGCAAGTGAACGAACTTTATTCACACCATGAGAAAAGATTTTGAGTTACACCGTATTTTGGTTTTTCTTGGCCCTGGGGGCGCAGGATGACAGCATACTTGTCATTTCCTCTACGTGCATAGGATTTGTCATGAATTAAAAAAGGAAGTTAAGTCTTGTCAATACTTGTTGTCCTTGGGTTGGAAAGTGGCACCTCTGCGGATACGTTACAATGCAAAATAAGATTTTGAAATTGCTTAAACCATATTTTCAACTGCAGTTTGTATAATTTGGGTCTCTCTTTAAAAGGAAATTAAAATCTTAGAGAAAATCTACCAAATTATTAATCTAAGCACTTTAGACCTTAATCAGTGTAAGTTTTATTCATCAGCTATATTACTCGAATGTTAAACCACTACGTTTTAAATATTTCCATGCTTCGGTTATTCATCATGCAGACATTTTGATGTACCGTCTCCCCTAATTGCTTCTCTTCATCTCCTCATCACTAAATATTTTTTTCTTTGTCCATTTTACCATTACGCGCCTTATCTTCCATAATATAATGATCGTCTGGATAGTCGGACTCAAAAAAGTCAATTTCAGGTTTACTATCATCGATTATACCTGGGTATCCATTCTAGGCTTAATAGGTTTAATAATTATTAAACCTATTAAACCTATCATTTAAACCTATTATAATAGGTTTAAATGATTATCTTGTAAATGTTCAAGTAATTGATTCTGTTTTTGAATAACAATGTCTCTAATTGGTTTATATCTTTTGGTAAGTTCCATATTTCTATTGATCATATCATTCTGATAACCATGAATTTTTTAAAAATTTTTGTGTAATACTCTCCACTTGAAGATCACTTTTTACCTTTTGTTTTAGTTTTCTATAATCCATTATTATATATATATATATATAATATTATTATATATTATAATATATATGGTGTAGATAACTGTCAAATTGCATTTATTTATGAAATGTTAAATCAACAGTTATCTTTGCTGTTATAATGGATTAATATACTGATATAATATATTATAAATATGGAGTTTCATAACTATGATGATATTGTAAGTGAATACAAGAACAATTTCATGTGTATAGGATATTGTGTGCCCAATGATTACTTTCCTATGCTTATAGCATCACCTTCTGGTGGAGGAAAAACAAATCTGTTGCTTGACTGCATCTTATACCAACCTTGTTGGTATTTTGATAAGGTCTTCTTATATGCAAAAGACGTAGAACAAGAAAAAAATAAATACTTGCAAGAAAGATTTAAACCTATCTCTAGGGAAGATGTTATCAAATCCTGTAATAACAAAATTATTGCTGTTGATAAAATAAAAATGGATGGCCAAAAATTGGGATATTTAATTATTTCATTTGAGAAAAATAAAAAAGCGGTTATTGATTATTTCATAAATAAGAGACATAAAAACTGTTGCTGTATATATTTATCACAATCGTTTTATCATACTAATGAGTATATGACTTAACTGTTTCCATTTTTGTATATCTGATTTTTCCCTCTCAAAATGAAAGGAGTATAATTTGTAGGAAACTAAACGTTGATAAAACCAAATATGATAAAGCTGCAAGTAAACCATATTAGTTGATTGATGTTGATAAACCTATGAAAAAAATAAAAAAGAATTTTGATGAAAGTATCTAACCATATAATATATTATGAAGATGAGCTATTGTGTAACATCCAAGAATGATAACTTGATGGTTAAATCAACTTGTGTTATATGCAATGGAAATAAGAATAAGTTTATAAAGCAAAGGCAAGATGGTTCAGTTGATATTCGTAAACAGATTTTGAAAATAACACCAAAATGGAGTTTTGTAATCCCTGGGCATCGGTTCACCGACCCAGGTAACTCCCTTGCGAAAAAAAGTTAGATGGAATAAGACTTGTAATATTTTAGAAATATACCAACAACAGATAGGGAAATCAGGTAGTGGCAGCATGCCACTCAATGTAGATTGTAGTGTATGCGCTAATAAAACTGACAAAGTAAAATGTTAAAACGATGTTGATCGTTAGATACAATCCCATGGTCTGAAAGAGAATGGGAACACACTGTTGCACGAAACACTATTGCTGCTAATGCTAAACTCGGTTTTAAGTGTGAAGAGGCCAAAAAAAGGGAAAAAAGGCGTCGAGTGAAGGAAACTGATAAATAGAATTAAGAAATGAACTTCATAAACCAACACAATGATATTTTACTCGATGGCGTGTTATTGTGAATTATATAGATAAAATATGGTGTTCTGATTTAGTTGACATGTTGAATTTTAGTAAATGCAATAAGGGATATAGATATCTTCTCGTGGTATTAGATTTTTTAGCAAATACGGTTGGATTGTTCCATTAAAGGATAAGAAAGGCGAAGCTGTAACTGAAGCATTCAAAACAATTTTTAAAGAAGGTAGAAAAGTACTGTATTTGTGGGTCAACAAGGGAAAGGGATTTTGTTATAAACACTTGAAAGGGTTGTTAGAGGAAAATGGGATACAAATTTATTCCACTGAGAATAAAGAGAAAAGCAGTGTTTGTGAACGTAGGAATCGAATGGTAAAAAGAAAGATGTGGAAAGCAGCTCACTGTTCAATGTAATACACAGTATCTTCGCATGCTACCTAAATTAGTAAAAGAATACAATAACACTATACATAGTTCAATAAAATTGACACGTTTAGAAGCATCCATGAAAAAGGATGAAGGCATTGTTTATTGTAATAGATACGGTGATATGGAACCAGTAAGACAGGAACCTAAATTTGAAATCAATAAAGTTTTTAATGATCTCCCACTTGAACTTAGAAATAAACATACTGAAATGAATTTTAAAGATATTTAAAAAAATCATAGATTCTAGTTTTTATCTGGTTCTTATTGTTTTACAGATATTTTTTTTAAACAGGACACGTGTTGACAACAGTATTTGTATATATTACTTTTTAATTATACATTTATTGAAACGTTTTTCTCCTGTATAAATATTCGTAAATAAATAAATCAATGATAAGGTCAGGATATGGATATCTTGATATAAAAGAAAGGCTTTTCACAAAGGATACACAAGTACTGGACAGAACAGGTTTATGTAATATCAAAAATTAAACACACTAGTCCTGTTACTTATAAAATAAAAGATCTTAATGGTGAAGAGATATAAGGGAGTTTTAAGGGAGAATTAAATATATAGAATTGATGAAGTAATTTATAGAGATCATAAGAAAAAAAAGCATTGATTACATGTAAATGGAAAGGAAATAGCAAGGGTTTTAAGAGTTTGGATATAGATAAAAGACTTAAATAATTTTTAAGTAAAATTTCTAATATAGTATTATATGAATAATTCCTTTCTTACTTGTAACGAAAAAAAACTTAATCTCTTTCAAAAAATGAATTATTTGAAATTGCATTAGCAAAATTAGGCGATTGTGAAAATGATAAAATCGGATAAAAAAGTAAATGAAGTTATTAAATTTTACAAACAATGTGAAAAGAAAGATCTTTTTGAACTGTTCTTCCTCCTCCTCAGGTGCCGTGTCCAGGAACGTTGGCGATCATGGCTCTCCACAGATCTCTGTCCTTCGCTGCCCTCAGTAGTTGTAGCTCGCTCTTTGTAGACCATGCTGCAATACTGCCCATGTACTTGGTTCTTGGTCGTCCTCTGCCTCGTTTCCCATCTATCTTTCCCGTCAGCGTCAACTCCTCAAGCTCTTCTTTCCTCATTATATGTCCTAGGAAGGACAGCTGCCTTTTTCGAATGGTGGACAGCAGCTTTCTCTTGCATCCTGCTCTCCTCAAAACATCTTCATTTGTAACGTGTTCTGTCCAAGAAATCCGCAGTATTCGGCGTAGAAACCACATTTCTGCAGCTTCTAGCTTCTTTTCGAGGGTTGCTGTGATGGTCCAACTTTCACTGCCGTATGTAAGCACTGGGATTACGTAACAGTTAAGGACTCGGAGCCTGGTGTTCAAGGAAATAGTTTGGTTTTTCAGTATCTTAGAACTGTTAGAAGATAAAAATAAAGCTTTTGTATTCAATTAAATATATTTTTAATAAAGTTAATGATAGAGTATTAGAAATAAGATATAAAATTTAAATAATTATTAAGAAAATATTAAGGATCCTATATTACTTTAAAAATATAAAATAATTATGAAAATGATAAAACCATTTGATGAAGATGAAAATTCCAAATTCGATGTGATCTTTGCATCCCTCTACTGACAGTTTAACGTAAAGCCAAAGACCGAGCAAAATGGAATGAAGTTGTATCAAGGGAATGTGCGAGGACCCGATAACTAGGGTTATGCAACTAAGTCAAGTTAAGTCAAGAAGATAAAAATAGTCACCAATTTAAACACAAATAAAGCAATCTTAAAATTCAAATTTATAGTATAGTATATATAAACCCAAAACGAACCCATAAATCAATGACTGAAAAGTCAAATCTGGTCACAGGCAGATTGATTGAAATTAATAGTCCTCCGTACAAGAAACTTGTTATTAAACACATAATTAAAACAGGAGCAAAAATCGAAAGAAATGTCAAAATTAATCCATGGTAAGTGTAAAAACATGATCACATGGTCTTGAATATTGATATGAACACCCCCTACCCCACCACCCAAAAAACCTCACAAACAAACAATAAATGTATTATTATTTCATACTTGATGATGATTATGATGATGATGATGATAATGATGATTATGATGATGATGATGATACTGATGACAACGATGATGATGGTGTTGATAATGATGCTGCTGATGATAATGATGATAATGATGATGATGATTATGATGATGATGATGATGATAATGATGACAACGATGATGATGGTATTGATAATGATGCTGCTGCTGATGATGATAATGATGATAATGATGCTGATGCTGCTGCTGCTGATGATGATAATGATGATGATAATAATGATGATAATGATGATGATGGTATTGATAATCATGATGCTGCTGATGATGATGATAATGATGATGATGATAATGATGATGATGATGATGATGATGACAATGATGATGATGATGATGACAATGATGATGATGATAATGATGATGATGATGATGATGATAATGATGATGAACATAATGATGCTAATGATGATGATCATAATNACAATGATGATGATAATAATGATGATGATGATGCTGATAATGATAATAATGATGATGATAATAATGATGATGATAATGATGATAATGATGATGATGCTGCTGCTGATGATGATAATAATGATGATAATGATGATGATGATGCTGATGATGATGATAATGATGATGATAATGATGATGATGATGATGATGAAATACCAAAAGGCAAAATAGTAGCTTTCAAGGGTCATAAAGGCAATAGATATATTTCACGAATCAAAAGATCTATTTTTATTAACAAAAGGTATAATTTGAAAAATTATATTGGAAAAAGAAGTCATCCAGAGAGTAAGAATGCATAGAAAAAGATATTTAGAATAAAGACTATTTTAATTGCATTTTAATTTTTTACCTAATGAAAAAAGCAAATATGTGTTTCGTTACTCTAGCTGTCAATAGATTTAAAGAATAGTTCCACAACCAAAAAATTTAATTTTAATTTTAATTTAATTTACATTTTTGTAAAACTGATGAGGATATTAGCACTGAATCACAAATTTACAATATATCAGAAAAATGTAATGTGAGATCAGATACACTCCACAACATGAAACCGTTATTCCTAAGGTTTATTAACGACGTCATAAAAATATTAAAAATGAATAAACAACAAAAAACAATAACATTTATTTGCACCGATTATTTAGAAAATATGTTATTTGAAATCATGAACACTCTAAAATACACTCCAGAAATGAAAGTACTCAAACAATATTCTTCCTTAGTATTCAGTTCAGGCTTATATTGTCTGATATATACGTTTCCATTGTCATTTCAAGATTGTCTAAAAACTATAAGAAAGCTTTTTATTGTTAAGCAAAATTAGTTAAAGGAAATATAATTTCAATCAATAAAGACGAAACTATTGCAGAAGAAAAATTTGAAGACACAGAAGGAGAACTATGATGGACCTAGAGAACATTCATGAAAGACACAAATAACGTATGACATGTTTTCGAAGAAGAGGAATTAATAAACGGGTGTCTACCTGTTAAAGAGGTGATTTCGGAAACTGGAGCATTAAAATATTATCAAAGGCAAAATAATATTAAAGTTAAAGGTATCAAAACAGACTCGTTACTAATAAGTAACAATACAATAAAATATAAAACTAATTAAGGAAATATTTAATCTATCAGATGAAATTGGATGCTTCATACTTGAATTCGATTAGAATTTTACAGAGAAAAGAATTGTAGTAACCTCTAATGAACTACGCCATATAAAAAAATTAAAGTAATTGAACACGAGCTTAAGGATGAATATGATATTAATAAATTTTGAAAAATCATTGAATATAAGAATATTTTTGTTAAGGATGTTGGTCTTTGTAAAACCATGCTATTTAAAAATAACAATGAGGTTAAAATGATAATGAGATTAAAATGATAATGAGGATAAAATGATAATGAGGTTGAAATGATAATGAGGTTGAAATGATAGTGAGGTTAAAATGATAATGAGGTTATCTTAATTTCATCATCATTCTAAACTTTGTGGCGATATGACATTGATTAAATTATAATTCAATAATAATTTTATAATTTTCTAATTATTATAAGCAATCGGTCTTGATGATGATCAGTGTATAAAGAAATTGAAGAAATACGACATTGGTAAATAGAAGACACTAGTCTTTGATCCTTTTATTTAACCCTTCTCAGTTCTATTTATTAAAGATTTTCATCGATAATAACAGGGACAAGAGATCCCAAAGTACTGGAGACATTGAACAAAGAAAACCATTCGCCTTCGATTGCAACAATGTTCAAGATGATAATGGTTATTAATCAGTCATTATGTCTAAACCAAATATTACCAGATCAGATCATGTTGAAAATAAACAAGCAATTAAAGCATGAATCAGATAAGGAAACGTTAAAAAAGACTAAAAAACATATTCAACCTAAATAAAAAAACAAAACAATGGCCGTTCTAAAAAATCACGGTATTTTAGTAATAAATAAACTTGAATCAATCAAAACAACAATAACAAAATATGACTCTTTTTACTTCAGATCCAATCAGGTAAACAAATATTTCTCTAAAAATATAATAAAATAGGATGGATTTTGTAAAGGATTAGAAATAGTAGGTAAACTATACTATAGAAACATCAAATATGAGATTATATGTTAATTATCATTATATCGTTGAATCAATTGATAAAATAAGCATTACAATCCTTGAATCAGTTGAAAATATTTACTTCATATTAATAATAGATAAACTAGAAAATCACTTCAAATTACCATATGCAGGTACATGTGACAGTGTTTAAGGTCTCAGTATAAGTGAAAAAATGACCATTTTTTTCCACTTTTATTAAGACCTTGAACACTCCTTTCCAAGATAGATATTTTATTTAGGGGTCTTTAAAAAGAGCACCAGAGCTAAAGAAACATACAAATACTTGAACACTCAAAAAAAAATGGACACAAACAATAAAATGAAACGTTTGTAAACTAAGATGATATGAATGCTGAATAGTTGAAAACTCAGCATAAAAATATTGAAAGATGTCCATTATGTGGATTATTATTTGAAGTTACAATACAAAAGGACATTGGTGTAATATTACAGCTGATAAAAAAGACAATAGTCAAGCGCATATAGTTTCAAATTGTCAGTTAATGTGTGTGAAATGCAATGTTTGTAAGAGATAGGTGCAATAGAAACTTACCTTTATTTCATTAAACAAAATAATTTTTATTTTTATATCTATCGGTGTCAACTACGTAGGATTGTGTGATTGAATAGCGCAATGGAAGTTTGTCTAGCTATCTGTAATAACACAATGAGTCTATCTACTTTTATAAGATGTACTATTATCGATGGAGAACATCTTTTTAATGAATCCATCATAGCGTAACTAAATATTTAAATCTCTTACACACAGACACTAAAAATGATACTACATGAATCAAATGTAGTATATCAACTCCATGTTCTCTTATAGGGGTAATAATGCAGTGCTTTTATACCCACCCCCCTGGTAAGTATCTAAGACGTCCCCACCAACTCGACTGTTTGACACAAAATGCGTACTGTTACACACACGTGGCAAAACTGTACTCAAAATAAAGGGATTCATGTTTGCAGAACACGGATTGAAGTTCTGGAATAAATGATAAATGACAGTGTGACAAATGGTTAAATGACAGTTGGAACCAGAAAGCCAACATCCACAGCGCAAATGAAGAAGATTAAGAAATATAGATAGTGATGCCCCAGTAGGACATATACCTGGTGCTGGGGAAAGTAAGAAAAGGGTGAAGATAAGAACATCATTTCGAAATGCTTCAAAGTTACTTTATTAGCCCTTTCATATAAAGAATCATACACATAATGTATATACCTGGAGATAACTTCCTATATACAAACGTGCTTATAACATGGTCATTTCTGTAAAGGTTGTTTAGTCCTGGTGCGATGTTGGTGGCTTTGTGTCTGGGTTGGCTTATATTCAGGTGAGCTTATAACTGGGAATATTCTATGTTTGAACTTTGGGGACGTTTTATACGTAATTTTATCATATTACATTGCATTGCACCATGGTAAAAAGTTATGTTCTCGTTTAGTCGTAGTTGCTGTTGGTAGATTGTTGTAGTATTCTACAGTAAAAACGTAAAGAGGTATCTATTTTGATTAGACAAACAATACCCCGCTCGAAAAAGCTGTTATACTTCAACACCAAAGAAATAGAGGTGTATTGTGTGAACATGTTGAAGCATGTAGGGTAATATTGGACACCGTGTGTTACACCGTAAGACATTTTTTACATGATATAGAACTTCGCGTGTCGCAATATAAGACACAGATTTAAGTAAATTATGTGAAGGTAGTTAGTAAATACCCAAATGAAAATAACACATTAGTAAAGTGATTAAAGGGATATTAGCAACAATATGTAATCAATGCACCTATTTACTTCTTTTGGAGATAGATGATAAAATTGGCAAGTCAACCAAGTCTCTTTTCTTTAGTAACAAAATCATCAATTTCACTAGAGTAAGGAGATGCATTTTGAAACTATTCAAATTCATAAAATCAGAGATGCGTTTCCCAGGGTTGGAATATAAAATAGTTTTTTGGTACTGATGACTTTTCTGTTTTTCTTTAACTCTAACTATAAAAATATTCGGGGTTTTGTTCAATAGAAAGATAGTTAAGTCACTTTTAATTTCACAGCCGGCGACATGACTGGAAACACCATAAGCCTGTGTCATTTCTTACCGTTTTATGAAAATTGCTAATGAAACTAGTTAGCCAATAAAATATAAGAGTGGTGGGGCATGGGATTTGTTGAGACAGAGACTGTGTTAGCCGAAACGTAGTGTCTAAGTTTCTAAGTGCCAAATACCTAGTACAAAATCGCATATAAATTATCAAAGAGTAACCGGTTGGCCACTTCTAACCTTTCTTCAGTTGCAACACTGAACTTCTTTAAACATTCCACAGCCAAGCAAATGTTAGAGGTCGTATTCGCTGCCAATTTTAACAGCATCGCGTTTTATTGTTTCAAGTTTTCCCGTTCTTTTAAAGAGATATAAACCGATTGCTGGTTATATTTTGCATATTCTTAGCAAAACATGGAATGCAGAAGTCGTATTAAACTTCGATTAAGCTGCTTCTAGTATCTTAGCATCCGGAGTCTCGATGGTCTTCTTAGTTGCTCTCCGAAAGGGAAGGAGGTGCAATCCTTAAAAGTTTGCCAGTACAGGTTTTTGTGGAACCTTCTTGAAAAAAGTGGATAATGGTTATGATAAAGGGAGATTATAATTCATATGTTTTAACAGTGAGTTTTAAAGGTGAAGTAAATACACAATCTGTTTGCAAGGACGTTAGATTTAAGCAACTGAAATATGTTTCTTTTGTTTTCACCTGTAACAATATGTGTTTTAGCTAAGCTAACTGAGCCACACAATTAAAAGTAGGAACCATTGACATGGTTAATCAAATTATTATCTCATCTTAATCTTATGCGTTTGTGCCGAACTGCCTTTTTATATGCGCGTCTCTGGTTGTACTGAGGGAGTAAAGGGGGGACGGGGGTGGGTGGGTTGTAGATGATACTAAGACATGTACTAGTTGTATTTAAATCGACGTTGAAACTTTTTTTTAAATTTTTATATTTATTTATCAGGGGTTTGTGAATGCTTTCGCGTCCTCCTTCCCTTCGGTCATGGGCTCCGGTTGGTTAGTCACGATAGGACTTCTACTGTAGTGTCGATGAGCTACTTATTGGGATAAGCAACCCAACACTAAGGTTTCTCCATCTTGTTAAATCAATCCCGTACCCTCTTCTTTATACTGAGCAAGTGCACTGAACAATGAGCCACTGTTCCTCAAATATCTTTTGCCGCAAAGAAATAATATTTACTGACCCTTTTATGGGACCTTTGCAGACGCTTTTGCTTTATGTGTTAAGAGATTAAATCCCTTTTCGCACTAAACATACATAAAAATTAATTTACTTCATTTTAGACACGAGAAATTACCAAACGGATACGCTCAAATATCACAGTGACCAGTCTTCAACAGCTGAGTGTTCTTCAGGAGTTCTCTTCAATCTCGTAACATCGCCAAGCTAGTGAGGGATGTTGGTGTGTAACATAAGTCATCAATAGATTTGATTTCTATAGATGACGTTATTGTGTACTCTGTGGCTGCGGCGACAGGTCATGTTTCAATCATCAGTTTAGAAAATGGATATATTCAAATTCCCCTGTGTGCCTTCAATCTTCTGCCACTTGTATTAGTTTGTGAATACAAAGTGAGAGATAGATGTTGTAATTTTTAATAGGAGATGAAAGTTGGAGCATTTTGACTATGAAGGTCGATGAATAGTTTACATGTATCAGGAATTTCATAGTCGATGTAAATGTATTTAGAAGTAGTGGGTATCTTGTGCTACTCACACGTTGACAGGCAGAGTGTTGTCATTTTTGCTTTCATTATGGTTGCAATATTAAAGAAAATTAAGGGAAATTTCATTAACTGTCAGCTTCTTCCCTGGTTATTATTCTTTAACCCAAAGATCATAATTTTTGTATGTGTGTATGTATATAGTTTTATCCTTCATACATCACTATTTTTCTTTCTCTCTACGGATAGTTCATTCTTATGTTTTTTCGTTGTGTTGTGGATTGTTCTTGTATGGATTGTCCCATTATTGTCCTTTTATCAGCCAGTTCCAACTTTGGCTAAAGTTTTCTGATTGTTTTACTCTAATACTATATATACATACATATACACACAAAAATATACATATATATATACATATATATATATATATATATATATATATATATATACACAGAGAGAGACACAGAGAGAGAGAGAGAGTGTGTGTGTGGTTAGCGCATTATCATTACTCATTGTTACTGTTATTCTTAGAGTACGCTGCACTAGAAGTGACGTTAAACGATTAAACTAGAAAAGTACTAAGAGAGGGCAAGGGCAATTTTCGCCAAGCAGCTACAATTTTTTTCGGCACTTTTGCTATTGAAGAACTGTATTGTAATTACTACAAGAGGCTTATGACTCCGCTTCTTGTGATTTTCTAATTATATTCTAGCTTAATATTCTTTGTTCTTGTTTTTCTTTCTTTTTTAATATTAAAACAAATAACAGCAACATATTTACAGTTGCAGGCATGTTGCAGGCTATGGCATGGGCATTTTTTGAAACAGAAGCAATACATGTACAATAAAGAACACCATATTTAGAAGTATATGCACATTGTTTCTGACCCAAACAAAACTCATTTCTTGGCTGAAACTTAAGTAGATCCTGGCACTTGTTGGCTGAAAGTTAATTGGTGTATGATCGTCACAAAAAAGTCAAACGATTTCAGCATCATTCGAGCACAGTTATGACCTAAAATTGCCAGTGGCCTATTAGATGTTACAATAATAATTTTGATCTCCCTACCAATGCAGCACCAACGCAACATGGACATAGTAGAACTGCTCAATACTTTATAAGCATTTACCAATACTCACAAATAGGCGCCGGTTTATACTATGCCAATAAGTTCAACAGGGGCTGGAAATGCACTTTTCTCTAGAACTTCGTATTTTGCTGATCTTTGGCGAGTTAAATCCAATTTACAGATGTTGATCAGCTGATGACAATAACGTCATAATGGAAATGTTATGGTTATTTCAGTGGAAAAAAAATAAAAGAATTAAGCATGGATAAAATTCTATTCCTGTTATAAATTGTCAATGCATTGGTGGTTCAGCAATTATAGATGCCACAATGGCTCACAATGCATACATGTTCTTTTTTTTAATCTGTAGATCACTCTAAGGGATGCTTAGTTTATTTTATGTTTTTCATTTTTAAACAAAAATTTGACCGAGGTAATACTTCCAAATTGTTACAACTAAGTCACAGCAATCATGATTGTTATACGTGTTTTCTTTTACGTCCACAAAAATCTGTATGTCTCTAGCGTTGCTGGACCTTTGAAAAAAATACACTCGAAGCATCCAATTACGGTAACACCAAAGTCAATCGGTTATTTCCTGTGGTACCATCAACATTTCCTGAAAAAATATATTCAAAGGCGTTCATAACCTTGAATTTATTTTGCACACTAACAGAATTATGCTGTTAGTCTTTGATAACAACGTCATAATATTTATACATATGTACTGTATTATGCATATCCGTCTATGTATATGTATATATGTATATATATATTATGTATATATATATTATGTATATATATTATGTATATATATTATGTATATATATATATATATATATATATAGCAATGCAGAAATATTCCTATAGAAAGATTTGTTAATGCTGGATGGTCAATAGATTGGTTTTGTTAGAGGGTAGGTGGCTTTGGTGGGCATTTTTTACTGAGTTTATTAATAACATCAAATATAACTGCTGCAAACATATATCTTCACTACCGTGGTTATCAAATCACACACACAAAACCCCTTCATATCCAGGAAAAGGAGAATTTCATTTTGTAATTATCCAACCATTTTAGCATTTTGCTTAGGCTCAAGCAAAGAACACTCTTATAAATACATCTCCGTGCCCAGCCGTCATATCCCTAACCATAGATTTGAATTGCCCATAGTAGAGCTGCCTTGCTATGACTGTGTTCACCACGCTTACGACAATGCAAAGCTGCACTGCATAAGTTCCTTTGCAGCTTTGCATTGGTATTCCTTCTTCAAAATACAAGTAAAAGAGCAGATGTCACTGTGTGAGTGTGACGTATTTTACATATTTTTGAAAAGTGTAGTAATACATATTCACATTTTTCCAGTAAATGTCCAGGCACTATCTATTGTAATGCCTGTAATTTTATTCCATTGGCGGCCACATTTCTTCTCGCGAACCACACCACATTTAAACAAGTTCAGACCAATGGTTGCATATTTCATCAATTTCAAATCAAGTAATTCTTCTGTGATAACGAAATTTGTCATTAATAGCACTGACAAATATAAATAACTGTGCAGCATTATGGTTATCAGTGCTTTTATCGAATGCAAAGGAAACCCAAACACATTTGATACTTAAGTGTTCTGCTGTTCTCCCAACCCACCCAAATTAAGTTAATGAAGTCATTGTGCCGCACCCTAGGTTTGCGTGATAAAGAAATGGTTTCCAATTTGCTCCTTCCGTAAGGATACAGGACGTTTGCACTATCCACGTAGGACTGCGTCACAAATTCCCCATAAAAATTAACTTGTTTTTTACGAGATTGTATGCTCCCGTAAAACTTGCCTTTGCAATGCCATCCCGAAGTATGTATTGTTTCGTAAATATAGCCAGCTGCTTCTTCAGCTTCCTTTTTCCTTGGAGACGTTACCAAAGTGCCCATTTTTGTTTGTTTGATGGACTCGCTTCAAGTATAAATAACTGTGCAGCATTATGGTTATCAGTGCTCTTATCGAATGCAATGTTTTTCACTATAACAACCGTCTCGTGATACATCAATCACACATTTTTTATCCCCTGTACTAATAAAGCAATATTTGTAAGTACTGCTTTTTTCAAACACATGGCAATTTTCGATTTTGCGTTTTTCGAGACGCTCATAATTCTTGTTACTCAAAGGAAACATTTTCCTACCAAATGACAGCACACGCTTAAAAAGGCGGATGGGCAGTAGGTATTCACCTATTAAAACGAAAGGCTGTTTTTTTCTCACACAAAAAAGCAAAACAGGTTGTAATTGTCTACTATGCAAGCAAATAACAAAATTTTTTAACTCGGATTATTTTTTCAAAATTTTTCCGTTGGTCGTAAATTGCCCGTTACTTCGCCTGAATGCAATCTGGGTCACAAAGACAAGTATTGTATTTAATGGTATATAGTTTTTGGTTGACAACTTCATGGGTATCGCCTGTGGTACAAGAATGTACAACCATATTGTTATAATCATAAACTATAATATGTTTATCTGACTTGAATTTTTGATGCAACCACTTCAGTTGAATGAAATATAATTTTTAGTGCTTCTAATGTGCAATTAGGACTATCTTATTTGAATCAAAGAATCGGCTACAGATTCAATAAACACAGCAATGAGAGAAAAAAAAAATACGAACAGGAGATAAGGTGTGCAACATACTGCAACTTTGATGTGAAGCCCAGTTAAAAATCCGATTTACGTTCCATAATTGATTTTATTTAATTTCGCTGATCACCCGGAATCGTTCCTCAAACCAGTCTACAAAAGCTACAAATGCTACAAAAGCCTTTCTTTCAAACACATTATCCGGGGATAGGGTACAGATGACAGAGAAATCCCTACCTCTATATTGTATCCTGCCCACTACTGATATGTCTGTGGTCGCAGTGGTACTATTAGTGGTACTACTACAAAGCATCGCAAGAATGATTTTCACACAGACAATATTGAAGTTTAAAGAAATTTGGAGTCGGTTGATTTCGTTCAACACTCATTAAATAAAAATTAACCATTTGAAGTCGAAATTTCGGGTTGTTTACCAAAGTTTAAAACTGATGGGAGATTAATGATATGCTTGAGTAATTGCTGTAGAAATTACTGCATCATGCCATCTTTGGATGGTTTTTCGTGACAAATGATGGTAGAAACCTCAATCACATGTTGAAATAATTATTTTGAAGTTGCCGTTACCATTTTAGTTTTCACTCTTTACAAATGAACTTGGTAACTTTCATCAGACATTGGTTTTTTACTTTTTTTACTTCTTTATCCTTTTCCAATGGTTGATCAACAATACTGAGGACACGATAAATAAACTGATGCATAAGGTGCCTGGCAGCATCCGAAAACAGAAATGCAAGGTTTCACATTCCTGAAATTGAGTTGTATAATAGAACCAATCTTGCCATGCAAAAGTGTTGTTTTTGTTTAGGTTTTCCATTTTCAATCACGGCTTTTCATACAATGATCAGTGGATGTCAGTTGTTCACAAACTATTCTAAAATATTAAGAGTTAAGAGTTCGTGAATCGCCACATTGTGCACGAAACGTAAACAAAACAAACAGTCTTGTAAATGCAAAGATGACATTTTTTTCTCGTGTAATAATGCATGCTAGAATCAATTAGTTTATGAGATATCATTTGTATTATATCTTCTTACTGTCACAGTGCTCATTTTAACCAACAACTTAACAGACACAAACCCTCCAGTTTTGCATCAATCGTACTTCACTTTGAAATGCACAGAGGAGCTGCCTCATATGAACGACAATTGCAGAACCACAAATAACACAAATGTCATAACCTGCCTGTATGGACATATTATCTCCTTGTCATCAGGTGATAAAGTATTTTACTGGTCAATTTTGCCTCCTGTGTATTTATGAGGAATGGGATACAGCAGATAAAGTAGTTGCTAAGATGAACTTTGTTTGAATTGAAGGAGTACGTTTCATTCAATTATTACTATTTAATGCTTCATTTTGAAAATCAAGATTTTTACTTTTCCTCTTATTATACAAATTTTTAAAAATGAGTTTATTTTCCTGTATTCATTTTCTTATGCATTAGGATTTCATGGTATTTGATATACTTTCATTTCGTCCGAAGGTTTCTCGAATTGTGCCCAAATCGTGTTTTCACTTCTGGTGATCCAATGAGTCGCTATTATTACCAGAAGAGTATAATGTTCTTCTTGCAAATATTCGAGGTGAATTTGACTCATAAATTTTGGGAGGTTTAGGGGTTTGAGGGAGTTAAATGGTGTTTCTGAGCCTTGGTTTTACGCCAGAGACCACGGAACTAGAAGCCTGGGGGAAGGGTCCCCACGTCTTAGGAGAAAAAATTCTGAAATGTAAAGAAATGATTCCGCTGTATAATGTCTGAAAACTGGGAGTGTTGTATTGAATTTATTAAACTAAGTTCTTTCCACATGGTCCTTTATTTCACACAAATGTCCAACAAGCTCACTCCAAATTTGGTATTAGTGTGACACTTGCAACTCATAATTGGCCAAATGAATGACCATAATTAAGTTTACAGGAATTTTGACACGAATGTGAAAATTGTAAGATACACGATAGGCAATGACAACTTCCAATGCATTTAAGAGTCACGAAATGATTTGCAAGTTCAGTTTAATCTCTGAAGTATTATGGTTTGATCATGAATCCGAAAAAGAGAATTTTGGAACTTCTCAAGATTTCGTCAGGAAAGAGATGAGGTAAGAACTTTTAAGAAATATTTTTATCCTTTTACCGTCGGATAAGTACTGGGCATGCGACACAAGAATATGAAAATCCAGAAGATTTCTTCTCACTTTAGAGACAAATTTTTTAATTAATTGCCAACATATATATTAAAAATCATATATGAGTTATAGTGTTGATAGTAAGAGAGAAATCAAACGAACAGGCACGCCCAAAGATGCATTCAACAACACGAGAACCATTTTTACCGATCGACAACTGTCACTGACCATCAAATCCTTTCTTCTCAAAACCTGTCTGGTCTGTCCTCTTATATGAAACAGAAGCATGAAAACTCTGTCCAGAAACATGGAGAAACACAGAAAAAAATAGACCTTTCAGACTGCAACGGCTGGCGAGTAATGACGCTTCTGTCATTTTCCTGTAATGTTTTTAGCAAGGTCATAAACAGACTTTCAGACCCTTTGAATCGTTACATTCGTCACGACCAGACAGGCTTCCGTTTGGGCAGGTCTTCACGCTACGGCACATCCTGGAGAAAAACAAATTCTGGAGTGGAATGTACCACCGTATGCTGACTTTATTGATGTAGAGAAAGTATTTAATAGAACCCTTATGGAAGATACTTAAGGGCTCTACCTTATGGTCTTCCTTGAAAAACGGTAAACATAGTAAAGGCGCTATATACGGACTTCTCATCACAAATGATTTGCAACAACAAGCTATCTAATGCCTTTGAAGTCAACTCAGGAATGAGCCAGGGATGCATCCTCTCACCTTTTTTTGTCCTTGGAATGGATTGAACCATGGAAACGACTGTTGGCACAAAAAGAAGGGGTCTTTGTTGGAACTTGACTAGTTGCCTCGAGGACCTTGATTTTGCTGACGATGTTGCCCTACTTGCACACCGTCACCAAGAAATCCAAGCAAAGACTAATACCATAGCAGACAGAGCAAGAAAGGTTGACTTCAAGATCAGCCTCGGAAAGACTATGCACCTGCGGATATACAAGGCGACAGACGCACGTATCGCTCTAAATTACGGAGGTTGAAGAAGTGGAACAGTGCACCTATCGGAGAACGAAGATGACCAATAATGGAGGTACTGAGTATGAGATCAGTCACCGTATTTCAAAAGCCAGCCAAGTCTTTTTCAGCACTACCAAACACCTGAAGGGCCAGGAAGATCATTGTGAGGACTAAGGCTAGACATTTCAAGAGTAATATGCTAAGCAAACTCCTGCATAGTGCAGATGTGTGGAAGATGACAAAGGCTATCAGCCACAAACTAAAATCTTTCAAAAGAGATGCCTTGGAAAGATCTTAAATTTAGAGATAGATCAAACATGTGCTTTGTATGACACCAACGTATCTGGTAAGACTCGCTCTTCAGTGGGTCCCAGACGGTAGAAGAAACAGGTGCCGACCTATGGAGACATGGGGAAGAAATATCAAAAAGAAAATGAAGGAGCAGGGATGGAGATGGGGTGCTACAGACAGACCAATATGGCAAGCTCTGGTGATGGCCTTATGCACTACAGTGTCAAAGAACGTTAAATAACTAAGTACATTATGTCACTTATATGTGTGCCACCAGCCGTGGGGGACCTGATTATCTGTGCTTAGCAGCTATATGGATGTTGATGCCAGAAATGAACTCTTTAACAAAATTTAATGACACATTTTGAACATTTTTTTTGGTTATTATCAAAACTCGGAAAAAGAGGCAACAGCAATAGTTAGTGGAATACATGACGCAATCTTGTGGTTGCCTTCTTCGTTAAATCAATGCTGTAAACAGTCTTTGGATGGTGCCAGCAAAATTCTTGAGAACAAATCCAGTGAGGCGAAACAAATCTGCAATATTCAACCTTCAGCGCATCCGACTCATTGCCATGGTCACTCACTCAACTTTAGTTTTACCAAAACATGCAACACCAAGTTCAAAAATACTGGAATATGGACTGGATTTTGGGAGTGATATTAAATTTTTGACAAAATTTTCCCCAAAAAGGGAAAATTGAGGACATCTTGGAACTAGAAAATGAGGACTATGAGCAAGCAGCTAGGCTTATGAAATTAAGTAAAACGCGTTGGATTACCCGTACCCTGTGATTCGAAAGAATTTTGGCTAATTATTCCGAAAAAATGGAACAGTTGTACATTGTTCTTCTCCAAAGGAAGCTACTCTCGAAAATTATTGCCACAAATAATCAACTGCCGGTATCAAATTGTAACTTTTTCCTTTTTTTTCGGGACACCTTATTTTAAGCACAGTGATAATTTCCCGAAATCATTCCAAGCGACAAAAATGTGCGAATTAGTAAGTCACAATACCGCAATGCTTACTGTTCAAGTTTTGAAAAACATGCGAAACGACAAAAACGTAAATAACGTTTACGATTTCATTATCACTGAAGCCCGGCAACATGACTTCATAGAATATGTAGTGTTGCCCTGAAAGCGAAAACCTTTAACTTTGTATGATTATGGCTACCCAGCTGCTGAATTTCTCTTCTGTCATAGAGATAATTACCGTTCAAAATATTTTTAAACTCCAGACCTACTTATCTCATTCACGAAAGCACTATTTACACAGCCACGTTTCAAAGCTTTACACTATATAGAAGAGCTTTTGGTTATTAGTCTTAGAAATAAGAATACATCAAATCAAGGTTAAAGTAAGAAAATTTAGAAAGTCTCCAATTAAGTGTCCAGTTGCCGGTATTTAGAATACTACTTAAGCACGGGGACGGTGTTGTTAATTTCAGTGACATTTTAGAGCAAGGCAAGGTATTGAAACCCGAACAACAGAGGCTCATCGGTGCCGTCCTTCAAATCTATAAGCTTCTTTTGCTGAACCCTGCAACAACTGCAACTGCTGAACCCATATTTTCTCTGGCACGACGCCTTCGCACATGACTAAGGCCAACTATGAAACAGACTAGGTTAAAAAAATTAGCCAATCTTTATTTCAAAAGACTGGGACCGATGCTGTTGATATTATCGCAATTGCCAACGAGATTATCAGAACTGAGAGCAGATCTCGCCATTTCGGGAAATTTTCAACTGATGACTTAGGATTTCGAACGGATCAAAGAACTCCAAATGAAAGCTTCAGACTCGTAAGGACACAGATGGCATTATTTTATTCTTTTGTACATTATTGTTTTTGTTACTATGTGTACTCAATAAGAAGTAGTTGAAACGTATACCAACTGTACAAACTTTTAAATAGAAAGAAATGAGAAATTTCCGGAGGCTTTCCCCTGAGGCCCATGAGAGAGCTCACCACACCCTCTAAACGCAAATGCCTCTCAACCTCGCTCTGCTTGCATTGCTTGGTGTTTGCCCCCCCCCCTTTGAAAACCGCTTTGTAGCCGCAGTTATTGTTGTTTTATGGAACTGTTTCAAACTGTTCAATTTTTTTTCTGTGCTTGGTCAGCCACAGGTGCTTCATGAACTTGATAACCAAGACAAAGGTGATCAACACTGCTATAATGAATCCATATGCATTTTTTGTAAATAATCGAACACGTCTCTTCACTGTTTCCGAAGACATATTGAGATCCACCGTATTTATTGAGGATTTGCATTGGTTACTCTAAAGTAATCAAAAGTAATCAAAAGCAAGGTACTAAAACTTTGGGCACATCAATATGTCTGAAACAGGATTGTCTAAGATATGTCTAGAAGGGATGGTAGAAGAAAAGAGAAAACGAGGACGGCCGTACAAACGCTGGCGAGACAACGTTTACGTTTGGTCACAATTAGCTTCAGACCAACTTAATATTATAACAAAAGACCGGGATCAATGGAAAATACATTCACATGTTAGTGCGCAATCTGGTCTAACTGAAGACAGCGTCACATGATGATGCCCTAGCTCTGTCATAATCGACATTTGAAATTTGTTGATATAACTAGACCATACGTGCAGATAAAACTTTTGTCTGATACAAAACTTGTAAAACTGAGATGACCGTACTTTGAAGTAATAGTGTTTTACCTTCAAGTAGCATTTTCATGATGCAGCCGAACTAAAATGGTGCTTTTGCCATCGATAACAGTCACACTGAATGTCTATTAAAGAATAAGGGCGTGTAAATACATTCAAGCGTCAATACGAATTGCTTTACAAAACCTCGTTTTCACATAAAGATGATTTCGAAAATGTGATTCCTCTCATTAGATGCATTGCTGCAGTGGAGGTGGCCGAGTTGGCAGCTACTTTGATGCATCTTCACTTAGAAAAAGTTTTGCTTGAAAATAGCTCGATTTCCTTTTTTGTGCAGATAATAACTTTTGTGAAGCATGAAATAACGAAGACTTAAGCACATCGTCACAACCTCAATCACTCGACTATATGAATGTGCTTTACAAACTTCGATCTAAGATGGTCTGCTTTTAAGAATGGTATTTGACCAGGAAAGATGACTCGCCACTCATTCAGGGAACAATAGAGCCATCTACAGAAAATATTTAATGGAATTAATTGTTAAAAGGAAGACTTTTTACATGCCATAGGACGATAAATATTGGCATTATGGACCTGTAGTACATTCACATTAAAGCTTATTTGGCCTGTTGTCATTTAAATCCAGCCAGTCTTTCCCATTTGGGAGCACTATTTTGACATACACCCAGAGACTGAGTGTGTGTGGGAACACCACAAACGTTTCTCTTAGAAAAATTGCTTCAGATCAACGCAAATGGGCATCATATGAAAGCAATTGTATGAGGTTTGGCTGGTCTTTGTTGGTTGGTGTGGTTTTTTTCGGTTTTTTGGTTTTCAGTGTTGAGTAGTTGCTTGGAAGGAGAGGGATAACAGATATTTATTAATAGTATTTCTTATTGAAGTGAACCTCCTAAAAATATTCTACTATGAAAGCCAGCCATTACATATAATTTGAAGAGCTGTTCCAATTCGTGTGAGATCTCACTTCCAGTACAAGTCAGGAATGCGGATAGAAAATAAATCTCAGTATATTCCTTACATTACCAGAATTAGACCAAGATCAACAGCAGACTTCATTACTACCAACCCTATTAACAGTTTTATTGGTGGAGGTTTTTTAAGCTTCATTATATCTCTCCGAAGGATGATGTTTGCTTTATTGTTTTCTCAGGCACTTGTGCTATGCGTCGTTTTATTGCTTTTGTACAATACACTTTGACATTCATGAAGATAAGTCAACCCAAACAGTCGGACTGAAATTCGTAATTGATCTTACGCTTTCAATTGAAAAAAGACATGAGGTTAAAAATGAAAAGGTCTGTCAAATTACAATATTAACAAAAGCTATCGTTAGAAATTTGTTCTACTTACTGAGTTTGATTGTTGCACTAGGTGTTCACTTGATGCATAGTTCTTTTTCTGTTCATAGATGAATACCTCTCATTGTAACTCGGTACGACAGAATTACTTCATAATTTCGCAGTGACCCAAAAAGGGGAATGCTAAAGGTTATATGTATGAGAAAAAAACGAAAAATTGGGCAGGATAACAATAATGATTGCTCCTTCTTGACAAAAGTTTGCCATCTCTTCGAGTTGTTACTATGTGTCAATGCTCACGCAGATGACTTTTCAATCACCCTTCTGTCGTGCATGAACGATCACAGACATGACAGATGAGCTTTCAAACTCTTGGAGCTGCATGCAAATTCTCGTTAGACCACTTCCTAATTTTCAGACTAGACCACAGGTAACGCAACAATGTATAGATGGACGAGGTGGCAAGGTCTTTTCATAAATTTGCTTATCTTGCCTTCGATTGTGTGACTTAAGATGGTTCCAGTCTAGCTTAGCTTTTGATAAAAGAAATCTACCATAAACAGTGCACTTCATTTCCTCCCAAATATTATCAGGCACTGCACTTTCATCCAGCTTTCTCAGAGCACGCTTAAATACATCACCTCTCTTCAAATTCTCTACAACCTTCCTTGACTTTCCTCCTCCATTGGTGATGGTCTCCAGTTAACTCGCACACAGAAACATATATATATATCGACCACATAGAAGGCTCCTATGTCCTTGGGTCGAATAAATATCGCAACAGACATAGCAGAGTAGGAAAGTGTATCCATTGAAAAATATGCAACAATTTTGGCAAGACGACTGAAAAGACTTAATAATATGAACATCATCCAGAACCTGTCACTCAAACAGAAGCAGTATTCACCTCACGTGACTTTAGCATTCACATTGACCATAGCGTTAAAGCCATCCAACACCCTTCCTGACGTAACTGTTAAAAACACCAACAGTAAAGCTTCTCTGCCTTTTGACATGGCAGTTCAAGCTGAAGACAATACTTGTCAAGGAATTCAAAACGCTTTTTAAGTGTAAAGTCCTGGAAATCGAACTTGCAAAGATGTGGATTCTGAAAACAACTACGGACCAAGTGATAGGGTTAGCTTAGCTCTTGATCTTATCAAGAAGGAATTGAAAATTGCATGATATAAATTCCTTGATCACACACTCTCTTAAGAAATACAAAAAATAATACTGACAAACAAACACACACACATACACACACACACAAACTCAGCAGAATCTTATCATTTCAAACCAAAAATTTATTTAAACAAAATTTTTTTAATTTTTATCTACAGTGGGACACAAAATAAGGGTATCACAAATGAATAAGCAAAATCTTCTTCCTTCCCCCAGGTCTCTGGTACAGACTTGGTCAGTAACGACAATCAAGCAGATACACAGATATCAGAAGGAGAAAAATAAAAATAATAATAATAATAATAATATTAATGAAAATACAGATATCAAAAGGATAATAATAATAATAATAATAATAATAGTAATAAAAATAATAATAAAATATTCAGGGAGAAACAGAGAGAGAAACGCAAAGAAGGATGGCATAGCAAGGTTATGCATGGACAGCATGAGGGACAGCCGAAAGAATTTTAAGTACATATACTTACGAGTGAACGATGGTGACAGCATACAACATGTTACTATGAAGGAAAAAAAGTAGAAAATGGTGTTTGGAAAGGGTGATATCTATTATGAAAACAGAACTAAACTCGAAGAACATGATTACTGCGATCAATACACTAGCAATACCAGTTGTCACTTACAGTTTTAATGTTATTAATATGAATATGAATGAAATAAAAGGTTAAATACAAAGATAAGGAAATAATTAAGGTGTAACAGAATGCACCATCCAAAATCAGATTTTAACAGGCTGTATGTACCAAGAAACAAAATAGGTCGGGCCATGATCCAGCTTAAGCTGTCCTACAAAACATCTGCTATTGGGCTCGCTGAATACCTTGGAAACACAGACGATTGGATGCTGCAGCTTGTTCACTCCCACAAAAATTCGAAAAAGCTTCACTCTATTTCTAAACAATCGAGTTAGTTTTTTAGAGAATTGGAATTGGTGATTGAAAATGTAAATGGAGAACTTACAGAGAAAATGTGGCACTTGAAAATAAAAATATTACTTGTAGTAGTCGGAGCAATATGACTTATAGAAACGGGTACCCAAGATGTTGTAGACCAAATTCCAGGTATACCAGGCATTCCAAGTATTCCAGATATTACCGTCTGTTCAAAAAGTTCAAAAGACCGTTTTGAATAGCACAGCTCATATTTTAAGGCAAGCTTCGAGTATTTAAGTAAAACAACTTTTTAAAATTATTTCGTCGGTGTTGATGTTCCTGTTATGGATTATTTTTGTGCTAATTTTTCCAAAAAAGTTTTTCTTTATATAAAATATTTATTTACATTTTTTACTCTTTTTTTACTCATTTGCCTTGATACACCCAGTACACAACTTCACTCACCCACGATAACTGATAGCTACCGGGTGTTTGATTTCATAAAAGCGTATCTAAATGAAAAAAAAAATATTTTCCCCGTTCTTTTTATTTAATCACTAAAAACGTATAATTTAATATTAAAAAACGAAGCAAAAAAACACTATTTGAAATTTCAATTGACGTTATCTCTCTTTGACAGGCCTACTATTTTAACTCCAATATTCGTTTTCTCATCTGTTTGGCAATAGTTTTGAGTACATCCATTCTTTGTGCCTCCTGCAGTAAATAGGAGCACCTGAGAGAAACTTCTTGAAGAGGTTTTTAATGTACGATGTTTTTCAGGACGTTTTCGAAATCATTTATATTTTGCATAACCAACCCTAGCCCAGTTATTTCAAGAAGGTTAAGGGGGAATTGTGAAATTGGAGTGTGAAAATCTCCATAAAAATGATCGTATCGTTTTCATTTGTGTTCTCGAATGTCTTATTGGGTTTTTATTACCATGCCTGCTCGATGGTAGCAATTTCCACATTCTTTTAATTACTATGTCAGGTCGGGCCAACCAAAATATTTCAGATGGATTTGGGAAGACTGCTAGGTCTGGATATAACTTGAAGGTACAAGTCAGCTTTTGAATTCGCAAGTTAAAAAGGGATTTCAAGATGCAAGCTTTTCCCCCATGGGGAGTGTTCGAGAGCTGAGTAACAATTATTAATTAGGTGTAGCTGAGTTTTTGGTTTATTACATAAATTAATTACATTGACTGTCGTTGGTAAGTTTCTACTTGCACAAATTAGTGTTGTTTGCTAGACTCAGTATGAGATAAAGATTGTTCTCACCACAAGCAACTGATTCTGTGCGACTACACAAAAATTGCAAAGCAACTTTATTGCCACAAAATTATTCAATTTACTAAGAAGCAAATAAGGAAAATGCTACCAATAGAATCTTTGTAAAAGATTTGATAATAATAACAAGAGAAATATTATTAAATAAGAAGAAAAACTGCGAGTCAAAACCACAACGTATAACGAGAAAGAAAAAAAATACATTGAGATTTGTTGATGTGTTTGGTAAACCAATTTAATTCCTTGAAAAAAACCTAACTAATCAATCACACAGCTATTTTAAACATTCAAATGTTGTACTCAGGCAAAATGCTAGGTTATGTTAAAAAGAAAATACAGAAAAATTAACAAAACATCTGTGTTATGTGGTGTCTTAAACCTTTGCTATTATAAGTACCAAAGTACCCAAACAAATCCTGGTGAGTTAGATTCTCAATTTTTATTTTACTCTCATTTTATTTCCCTTCATTTTTTGTATTTGTAAAATGTACCAGAAAAGAAAGTGTAATTTATCTTCCGAAGATAGAAGAAAATATTGCAAGCTTATCGTATTATTTGAAAATGTTTAACTAAGCAAAACAGATTGATTAAACAATGTTATATTTTATTTAAATTGAAATGGATGACAAAACCACATATCGTTTACAATATGTAGTGCTTTGAACTTCTTTTGTCAAACTGACAACTGTATGACGTATAGAATATAAAAGCCAAATTATAGACGGATAGAATTTTCTGTTTCAGTATGCCTATATATCTATTTAAAGACCTCTTCGTGTTCCTAGTTTATGTGTGGTAGATGGTATTCTCTGTCACCAGGTACGTGGCAAAAATTATTTATGGGCTTGAGCAACCCAAAGCTCTTGGTTTAGGTTAGATTCTGGTAGTTGTTTTAAAAGAGTGTACTTCTGAGCTTTCTTTTCTGCTGTCCAAACTTTTCAATTATTCTTTATCTGAATCTTGTCTACAGAAAGGCCAAGCCCTTCAGTGACCACCACACTCTCGAAGTAGATCTGAAGAGCTCAGAGGTCTGGGAAGAAAAATAGGGGATGTACTTCGACACAAGCCAGTGTTATATCATATCTCTGGCCCGCCATTCCACTCCCTTTTCCATGTACTCCCTAGAAAACATCATCTTGCAAAGATTCTCAACAAACCCATACATTGGTATCCTGTTCTCTGATAACCTGGAGTGGTCTAACCAAATCAACAAAGTCACCAAACTTGAAAACTGTTGTATTGGCTTTCTTCGCAGAAATCTGCAACTCTGCTCTTCTTCATGCCAACCAATTTCCTTCCTAGATCTTATCTGGCCTTTTCATGAATGTAGAGCTACCATCTCAGACCTCCATCTCAAGCAAGATGGACTGGGCACAACGAACACCAGTGTGCTTTATCGCCTCAGACATAAGGTCAAATACTCCTGAGTTTGTAACAAGACTAGTAGAAAAAGCACAAGTTCCCAACCCAGAAAGGCGGGAATAACTTAAATTTATCCTCCTTTACAGTGTGGTAGAGAGAATGGATCTGCTATTCACTACCCTATTCCTTACATTACTGAAAGCTGGTTCCAGAATTAGACCAAGATCAACAACAGACTTTATTACCACCAACCCTTTTAAACAGTTTTATTGGAAATAACAAGGAATACTTTGTTATTCCAAGCTGTAAAACTGAATAACATAGACAGTCACTCTTACCAGATAAGGTGTACTAGAAAAATCATAAACCTTTTTCATCATTACATGCCATTTTCACATCTATTTTAGTTTATGGCCGTTGGAAGCCAGAAGGCAAATCGCTTCCTGGTGCTTTCTGAACCATCTGCACATCCGCTCATGTTGCGGAGTTGAAAATGGTTTTAAATTTCGCGGGTACACAGGAGCACGTGAGTATGCTATTGTGAATCAAACCACTCAGAGATCGGCTTTCTTCAGCTGTCAACCAATAAAAACAAAGAAAAAATGTGATCCTCACCCTAATAAATGCAGAGTTGGATGCACTTTTGAAGCAGACAGTGCAGCAAGGAGCATTCTGAAAAGGATACCTCTTCAAACGGTAAAGTGGACGTAACATGGTTTTCTTACTAAGATTTGGGGTTGCTTGAGGATTTTGGATTGATTTCAGCCAGACAAGAGAAGCTTCAACAGTGTTTTTGTAATCTGAAACCTGCGGGCGGCAACCGAATTGATGTTTGTGTCAGCAACAACTGCTATGCAATCACGGGCTGAATTGATTGTCTAAGAAACTGCATTTTTCTTATCCATCTTTGAACGATATTGGAAAGAAATAAAGAGTGCCATTGGGAGTGTAATATTTCATAAGAGTTGAAGGGATTTATTATGCATTTCTGGCTGTTTCTATCGCCAAGAGCTGCAGCTGATTAACGCAAATTTTAATGATGCTGGGGGACCAAGATTATGCTTTATGAAGATTAAAGTTTTGGTTTTACTGATTATTCTGTTCTGATATCACGTAGACAGAACATAGGCATTTTAATTGATTACTTATCAAGATGAAAGAAGAAGACGTGGAGACTGCCATTAAAGTAGTTGTCGTTGGTAATGGTGCAGTTGGGAAATCGAGTATGATCCAGCGTTATTGTAAAGGAATATTCACGAAGGATTATAAAAAAACAATCGGAGTTGATTTTCTCGAAAAGCAAATCAGGTAACAACCACATTACAATTGTCTTTTGATACTGCTCTGCGCTCATAATTGAAATGATTCGCATAGTTTGAAGTTAATGAAATGGAATAATGACATCAGGGATATGTTTTCCTTTATTCACCCATTGACATTGCTGTAGGATTAGTTTGCGATAATTTTGAAACCAGATCTCATTTTTTACTAGGAATGTCGTCTTCGGCATGGACGCAGTGCAACTGTTAAATCTCTAATGCTTAGCCATTTTGACAAGGTTTGCTACTTTTAGCTATTTAACAGTTGTGGCAAAGGAATTGTTGATTTTTTTTACCAGAATAGAGTAATATATATACATATATATATGACAAAACCAACACTGCTTGCGCAAAGGTGCTTTTTGCTGTTCATGTAAATATATGAACAGCAGTGTTTCCATTTTTCCCACGGATTTCATTGGCGTTGTGTTCCCTTCTTGTTTTGGGTTTCAATTTCTGTTTCAAGAGCTTTTTCATTGTTGCCTCAAGACTGAAAAAAGGTTAATGATTTGATAAGCCTGGTTAATTGGACGAAAGTCATTTGATCTTATTAATTCCCGGCTGGATAAAAATCTGGACGCACAATGAGATTGAATGAAATCAATAAGAATGATTGAAGTCGTTGACAAGATTCAGTGCTAACATAATATTTTACTAACGTCTTCCTAACCTGCATTCCAGTGATTGGAAATTAAAGTTTTTGGTTCTTTTCATGTTCCTCACCTTGCTCATATTCAGCGTAATTTCTTAAATAGCCACATATTTTTTATCGGCAATTAATAAGAGGTGTATTCTTTGTGATTTTGATGTTTCTAAATACCTAAATACCAGCCCAAATGGTATGATTTCTATTACCTACAAAATATTACCAAAACTAATTTCGCTTAATTAGTTGTCAATTACGGCAATATTCAAAGATTTTTGTCAGAAATTATTAATCCTGTATTACAGAATTAATAATTCTCTGGTGCTATTCAGTTTCTTTTCCTAATAAGTCAGTTAAAGAATTTGAATGTGCTACTTGTGTTCTCTTAGATCCATCGAAAGAGATATTATATCAGCATGAAATACTATTCTTTTTTATTTAAATTTATGTTTACCATTTATCACCCTAGTAAGTTAAAAGAGTGATGTGAAAATTGAAGGTATATTTAGATCAATATGTTTGTCAGAAAAAGTAGCTGTAAATACATCTGCCCCTTGAAATAGCAACTTCAAATGGCAGTAACCTTGAAATGGATGGAGTTATTGAGCTGAAATTTGGGGATTTTTCCTTACTCATAGACTTGTTTATGTGTACCAAAAAAAAAAAAAATTCTGTGAGAGTGGGATTCACATTTTAAAATCTGTACTGTTTTAAGCTTCCCCAATATCTTAGGAACTGGAGCTGTATGGCAAGGGGCACATCCATAGGTGACAGATAGTGGAATGGGCTTCAGATATGGAGTTTAGCTGCAGATAAGGCTTAGCCAAATAAGCAGTTGCAGACCAACAGTGTTGGATCTTTGCAGGGGAGAGGAACCAACAGGTGACACTGATGGCTCTCTCAAAACTCTCACAACCCAATGACAGACCTACGGCAAGACAAGGATGGCAGCACTAGCAGCAGCACTAGTACCTGTAGTTTGTGGAATAGCCAAATCAGTGGTCAACATTGCCTACAGGATAATAGGAGGCAGGTCAGTTACCCTAATTTTGGCTTTTGTACTGCATTACGGAACTCAACAGCATTAACAGGAACATGGTTAAACTACCAATTTCTGCACTCAGTAATGATGCTTTGAAAACACAGGGAGGTCAGGACCATCATCATACTACTGTGTACAATTTAAGAAAAAATATAAAAATTAGCACATGAAATGTAAGATCCCTCTATCCAAAAGGAAAGCTGAATAATGCAAAATTCGAAATGGCACGATTGAATATTGACATGTTTGGCATGTGTGAGATATGATGGACTGGAAAAGGATGTTTCAAAATGGATGATTACATGATGTACTACTCAGTTAAACCACTTCTCATGGAAGAGGTGTTGGTATTCTTTTAAATAAACAAGCACACACTCAGTGATAGGATTTTGGCCAACTTCAGACAGAGTTATGATTAAGTTAAACAAATTAAATTTAAAAAATTAAAATAAAACATATTAAAGGAAAACCATTTAATATTAGTTTAATTCAGGTATATGCACCAACTAGCAGCAGCTCTGATGAAGAATTAGAAGACTTCTACAACAAGATTGACGGCTGCTTAAAACAATATAAGTCACAAGAGATTACAATGGTTTTGGGTGACTTAAATGCTAAGTTTGGGATAGAAAGACATGCAAACATAGCTAATGGGAAAAGCATTGGAACTAGAAATGAACAAGGTGAACAACTCATTGAATGGTGTGAGCAAAACGGCCAAATCATTTTGAATACATGGTTTACAAAACACCTAATATACTTGTGGACATGGAAGCCCAGATGGCCAAACAAAAAACCAAATTGAATACATAACTATAAAATCATGATTTAGGAATTGCATCCAAAATATTACAACTTTCCCAGGTGCTGACTGCAACAGTGACCATGCTTTACTAGTTTGTGATATCAAAGTAATGCTTCAGAAAACAAAACTACAAAGTTAGAGCCTAAACTGGGTTTCAGTGTACTTCAAGAACAGCATACAAAAGACTTTCAAAGAACTAGTTGTAGAAACACTAGGACACCCAGATAACAAGCAAGATGGAAATAAAAACTTTTAACAACTCCAGCAATCACTAAAAGTGGTAACAAAGAAGGTTATTCAACCAAAGCCTAGGAACAAACACAATCCTTGGATAACTACTGATATTCTTAAACTAATGGGAAAATGCAGAAGGAAATCAAGAAAGCATGCCAAAAATCTAAAGAAAAACATTTAAATGAACAATGTGCAGTAATAGAAGATCTTGAAAAGAAAAACCCATGCCTGATGCATGAAAAAATAAAGGAAACAACAAATAGGCAGAAAATTTGTTCAGTGGCTTCATGTGTAGAATCTAAATATGGTACTATTATGGAAAAAGAAAAATGTTAGAAAGATGGGAAGAATATATCAAAGAATTGTTTGAGAACAACAGAGAGGCCACAATAAAGATTAGGAGAGAAAAGGAAAATTTAACATTTACAAAAAAAAAATAGAAAAAGCAATTAAGACTGCCTAAAAACAAACCAAGAGGACCAGATGAAGTAGCCACCAAACTAATACAAGCTATGGGCAATCTTGGAATTGGTGGATAACAACCATTGCAAACAAAATTTATGATAAAGGACATTTTGACCAGACATGGGAAGATCGACATTTATTGCCTTACTCAAAAGACCAAGAACTGCAAAATGTGAACTACATTGTACCATAAGCCTCATGAGCCACATAACCAAGTTAATCTTAAAAATTCTGCTATACAGAATGAGGGGATGGAGAAAAGGAATAATATCAGAAGAACAATTTGGCTTTGTAGAAGATAAAGGAACCAGGAATCAGCCATTTCACAGTAATGTAAACATGTACCCTTAAAAATGAAATTCAAGGAAATTAGTTTGTTTGTGTCTTATAATGTCATATGATGTCTCAAGTGTAAGAATTGACAGAATTTGCGTGGTAAAACAATCTGCTAGATATTTAGGAACTGTTCCTGCCATGAGGCACAGCCTTAGATAATTCTTTTCCTAAAAAGTGTGATAGGTTTGTTGTTCTTTTTCAGGCACAATTAGGTACTTGGTAATAATTTTATAATTATTTTTGTCTCATGATAAGCCAATCTGAAAATCTATGAATAAGGAAGTAACAGTCAGTCTACCAATCTTTTCTAAAATATGTTTTGAAACACTCAGATATATTGTCCCGTGAGTCACGTTATGAAATAAAAGTTTCTGTATATCCTTAAAGTAACAAGAACCAAAAGAACTTCACTTCCAGTTCTGTTGTTATTTGTAAGGGTGCTAAGGAGAAATGAATGTTTACTCACTATCTTTGCATTTATGGTAGAAATTTAATTTTGAAACTTTGTCCCATGAGTCACAGTCCCACAAGTCACAATATTGAAACTACAATAGAAACATACTGGTGAAACTTTTAGTATTTTTTAAGTATTTTTTCTGGCTTGATTGTGACTTGATTGGCAACTGGAATCTAAGCTATGGTGTTATTAATTGTTGGTGGAGCTCTAGGTAGTGTTTTCAAAATGTTACCAAACTTTATAAATGATATTGGAATCAAGCTAGAGGCATATCCTGTTCCATAAACTGCTATATTAGGGGTAGCTAGCACTTGATTTCCTGAGAGAAAAGCATGATGTTACCATAAACTGGAAATTTTTTTTGCAACAAGTCATGGGAAAGGTCCAGTTGATGGTGTTGGAGCAGCACTGAAGTGCAGGGCATGCGAAAAGACAAAGAACCGATTGTGTATTATAAATGATTTAGAGAGTTTCATTACAGCTGTTTCAGATGTAAGAAATGTGATAATTTTTAAAATTATGAACACTGAACTAGAAGAGCAATCAACATCTTTCAATTTGTCAGAAATTTTTCAATCTGCAATACCTGTTCCAAAGATAAGTGAATGCCATGCCCTTATTAGCTCAGGTAACAATGCTCTTGCCACAAAGCTCTACTCTTTTCAAAAGGTAAATGAATATGACAAAGCTGATTAAACCACAGAAATTCAATCTAGTGCCAGTAGTGACTGATATCTGTGCTAAAAAAATGGTTGCCATACACTTAGCGGGTAAGCGCAAAGAAATAGCAAAAGTCTACATGGCACTAGTTGTGGAGACAGATGGTGAGGATGTCCATTTACTTTGCATGGTTAGAGCAGGATGTTTTTACCATTGGCCTCTTGCAGAGGACCAGTCTTGGCAAGATAAAACTGATGTAATTTGTATTGTTCCACATCGGACCTATCCTATGAATTCAAGAGACCAATTAGAGTTTACACCAAATGTCCCAGATTTAGTCGAAAAGAAAACTTTAGAGAGACATAATGTAAATCAAGTGCAATTTGCATAATGTTATTATTTCTCAGATTGTATTTTAAAATGTTCCAAAAGTGTATTTACCATGAAATTGAGTTATTTATTGAATTGGTCCCATGAGTCACGTTTTTTTTGTCCCGTGAGTCACACTGCATTAAAAGCAATAACTAATTGCAAAAAATATTTTATCTGGTATTTTTTCTAGAAATTACTTCCCATATCATTTGGCATCCTGGCCAGAAAGATTCAATAGATGCAATTTCAAAGTTCACTAGAAAAATGAAATTATGTAACACTTGTTGAAAAAATCAAATTCCAGCAGTCCCGTGAGTCACGACTATAAATTGTTACATTTCTTAGTTACAAGGTGAAGTAACTACTAGCCATAATACTTTAAATGATCATTACCATATACTCTTTCATATCACTATCAAGTTTCTTGACTACCTTATTAATTGGACTCTGCAGATCATTATGAATTTGATAATTTTCACCAAATGTCCCATGAGTCACAGTGAAATGGCTGGAATGCCATTTTTATGCTCTGAATGATTAGTGAGAGATACAATGTGATGCAAAAAGATATTTATGTATGCTATATTGATTATGTTAAAGCTTTTGATAAAGTCCTGCATAAACATCTGTTTAGAATACCGGAAGAATTAGATATCAATGGTGAAGACCTAGAACTAATAAAAAAATCTGTACTGGGAACAAGAAGTAAACATAAAAATTGGGAATCATGCAAGTGACTGGACCAAAATTGAGGGAGGTGTTAGACAAGGCTGTGTACTATCCCTAGAACTTTTCTCGTTGTACACTGAGTCAATAATGAATAACATTGCACACATGGAAGGTATTAAAATAGAAGGAACCAGTATAAATAATTTAAGATATGCAGATGACACTACCATCATTGCTGAAACTGAAGATCAACTCTAGAAGATTATGGATATAGTTACAAAAGAGAGTAAAATAGCTTGTCTGGAAATCAATCAAGAGAAATTTTTACCCTAGTAATCTCCTAGAAAAAAGAAATTCTGAATGCTCAATAATGGTGATTGGAAAGATCATAAAACATCTATCCTAGTAGCTTGATAACATCCAACGGTAAATCAGATAAAGAAATTATCAGATGAATCAGGATTGCTACAACAGTCTTCAAATCAATGGCAAATGCCCTAACCTCCAAAGTCATGCAAACAAAAATCAGAACTCTGAAACGCTATGTCTGGAGCACACTTCTCTATGGCTGTGAAACTTGGGTGATCAGGAAAGCAATGGAAAAAGATTAGTGGCTACAGAATTGTGGTTTCTGAGACACATTCTAAGAATACCATGGATAAAAAAGAATTAGCAATGAAGAGGTCTTACGACAAGTACAGACTAGCTTAAAATTAATAAAATTGATCCACGCTCGACAATTTTATTTTTTTTATTTTTTTTTTTGACATGTCATGAGAAAGAAAGCACTAGAATCTCAGGCCATCACTGGTAGAATTAGAGGCACCAAAATGAGGGGAGGACACCAGCTGCTCTACACTAGGCTACTGGCATGCAGGGTGAACTCGAGACCTGTTGAGCTGATTCACCTAACGGACCTTCAAGAAAGATACCATGTGACAGCCAATGTCAGAATCTGACAAGGCACCCACCAATGACAACTGTTTTAAGTTGGAAAGGCCCTAAATATAGTAGTTATAAATGCAAGAATTGGCACCTCTCAAATTTCAATTATGCAGAATTTTATTACAGCAATTAATTTACTTCAAAAATTAGCTAACTGCAATATACCTGCAGCTTATTTTAAGCAGGGTATATAAATCATATTTTAGCATTCTTGAAAAGAAGACTCCATTCAGTCTTAAAAAAACAATTAATTTATAATTGAGGTTCATGATTTGTTCTTTAATGTGTACATCCTGTTACAATGTTTTAGTTTTCAGAATAGCATCAGATGTTGGAACCCAGCAATTATTTTGCCTTCTTGTAGTTCCTGTTTATCCCTTTTTGTATCCTCAACTGGATAAACCACCATTGACTTTCATAGATGCAGGCAACATAATTGTTTATCAGGATATCATCAAAAGAGACATTTACAATTGGTTGCTGCAAAATCTTGAATTTCCATCAAATGATTTGCCTTTTGCCATCAGCTTATGTGAAACTTTATATAATGACATTGGTTCAAAGTAAATTTTTCTTGTTGGAGAAATAGTGTGACCAGCAGTAAAATTTCCCCTCAGTTGCCCTCTGACTCCATATCTTTTTTGGCAATGAAAATAAAATCTATGTTGGAAAATCACAATTAAGGCAGACCACAGGAAATGGAGAATCTGAGCTGATGCAATCCAAGACTGCATCCAGTGGAAGAATATTGTGAGAAATGTCAATCACACTCATGTCTGACATGTCTCAGTGAGTTAAAAATGGATATTTATTATTTTTTTTGGAAAAGCAAAACATTGATTATGTTGCCAATATATGACCTGAAGAATACCCTTTTCACTTTTAATTTCTAATGCATTCTCAGTGGACATTTCTGGAGTAAGAGTAAGCAGCTTGATTTTTTTTATTGTTAAAAGGTGTCAAACTGAGCTTTATTTAGGAAGTTTTCTGCTGTATTTCTCCATATCTTGTTAATCTGGTCAATAAATCAGTTATCAATATCATAAGCTGTTGCAAATGATTCTTTAAAGATGTTTATTCCTTGATCCATTTTTCCTTGAGTATATAAGACTATTTTATGTTTTGGTAAAAAATAGTTTTCACAGGTAATTTACCCAAAGCTCTAAGTTTTTCAATTATTTTCTCTCTTGATTCATGTTTTGCAAAATCTGCTTGTACATCAGTAACATCAAGAACAATTTTTAGAGCAACTGATGGTTCTGCAGACTCACAGAGGGTTGCTTCTTTTAAGACTTACAAAAGATACAGGTTCAGACTAACAACTGCAGCAAAGCTGTCAACCAGGAGCACATTAAAAACCCTTTCCATGTAGATATTTGACCATATGTACTGAAACCTTGAACACTTGAACATGTTGCAACTATGTTTATATTTTCTTCCAAATACAACAACAGATTTCTGTTCATGATGAAAACTAGTTTTTTATTTGTCCAGTGTCGACAAGCTGTTGACAATGCATCTTGGCATGCGGCAGAAATGTTGCTTTTTTCCTTCACAGTTAAAATCTATTTTTTAAAAGCAAACTTTTTTTTCTAAAATGTATAACATGATGTTTGAGATATAATTGATATTGAGGCAGAGACAACATGGTGAATGGATGGATGTAGGAGCTTTATCATGTCATGAGTTGTAAGCTTTTTCCAAGCTGTGTCTTTTGGTTTTGAGAGGATCTTCCTTAAGGTGGATGTAGTAAAGAAGAAGCATTGAATGTTGTGTTGCCGAAGAGTTCATCTTAGGTACTCACTGGTATTCTTCATTTCAGGCAGACATATGCTTCAGAGGTTCTTTGTCTTCATGATTAGGTCCAGTGGTTTTGTGTAAGGCTCTCTGGACATCCTTTGTGTGGTATCTATTGGATAAGAGAACCATTTGAAGGTGTCTTTCTTCTTTTCTGAGGTCATATGGGTTAGAAATAATGCTTCTTGCTCTTCTAAACAGAGTGGTGATGACACTACCATGAGCTGAGACTAGATGATGTGATGCATTATTGAGGCTTTTTTCTTCTTGTAGGTGTGTCCTTTTTGATAATTGTAAAGACATCATTGACATCATGTACCTTTCCCAACCCGTTGGCCCATGATCTGCTGTTGAGAATGCTGTGGCTTCAAATGCTTGCATGAATATTTCAGCAGTAACCAAGGATAAAGGGGTCCCATGGGTACACCGTTGGTTTGTGTGTAGATGTCATTGTTGAAGAGGAAGCATGTGTTGTTGAAGAGTGCTCGTGGTAGATTCAGGATATCTTAAGGTTTTTAGACCTTTTAAGGCTAGTCAGTTAATATGGTAAACAAAATAGGCAAATGCAACTGATATAACTGCATAACATATTAACACAAGTGCAGAAATAAGAAATGATGAGAGGTACAACAATTGAAAGTCTAACTGGTGAATTTTGTGGTCCTAGTATAAATATTCATCATATGCCATTAATCTTATAAAAAAAATATTTAAAGATTGCAACTTTCTATCTTAGCAAAAAAAAACACAATTGAACTTTTAATGAATTTATGGTGTGTTATCAATGTCTAAAACAGTCAGACTGACTGAGCTATAAGCTGTTGAGGGCTTGTATTAATTAAATTGACAGCAAATGTGTATTGCAGTACTACATTTAATACTCTGGTTGGTAGTCTCTGCTGTTGTCTTGGTTGTGTGAGGGATCTGCCAGACATCAGCCTTCCAATCAGTGGGTCTGCTGTCTTTTGTTGAAACCCATCAATCTGTTAATGATGACTTCACCTATAACTCCAGTAAGGAAGATAAAAAGGTACTCTCACCTTAAAAGTAGTTAGAAGATAAGTACATCAGCACCCTTATAGTTTTGGTCAAACCTGGCCATTGCCCACTCCATTCAAATTTTTATTTGTTGACTTTAAACTATTAGCTTTTTTTTGGTGCCTTTGTGGACCTGGTGAAATGGTAAAGGCCAATGATAGGGTGACAAAAAATTTGGAAAGAAGAATATTCCCAAAAGAATGATCAATGTTGTCAGGAGCATTTGTGAAAGGGCAGCAACAACAGTGAGAAGTGAAATGACAGAGTCATTAAGCTTACTGTTAGTGCTGGTGTAAATGATTATAAGGCGTAACACATTATCAAGTGAGGGATAGGTCTAAAACAGGAAAAATCACAAAACAATACATGAAGCGTAGAACAAAGGACAAACAATCTGGCCCAAAACAACCATTTTTATCAAAAAAGCAGTCAACCATAGCTTGTTAGATAGCATTTCTTGAGTGTGTTGTTGTTTTATTATTTTATTATCATTTATTGCTACAATGAGTGCAAAAAGAAAAGAAAAATAATCAGCAGTTGGAGATACTTTTTGTAGTTGTATTTTAAGTATGTAGATTTTTGAAATTTTACTCTCTTTTTTTAGTTGTGAGGGTGAAGATGTTCGACTTATGTTATGGGACACTGCTGGACAAGAGGAGTTTGATTCTATTACAAAGTCCTATTATAGAGGTAAAAAATATATTAGTACATGTATTAGTTTTTTATGAATTTTGATATTTACATTTTGTAACCATTGGTCAACAGTCACACATTTGTCATGTCATAATATTTGTTATGTTTTGATTCTTGCTTATTTCAACTTGTGGGCTTAGAGATTTTGATGAATTGTTGCACTGATTTAAAAGATAAAATTTTCCCCATTTTACCTCATGTTTGTCTGCTACAGAAATCATCATTTGTAGGCCTACATAGCCTTTACTGTCAGTATTGCAATTGCCAAGGGTACCTACTATTCCATCCCTAAAAGGAGTTTTGAAGTGATTAATCTTAAAACTGTTTCCTTTAGTACACAGGTTTGGGATTTCCTTGGTTTCAGGCATAGTAGCATTCTGCAGATGGCTTAGAAAAATAATACTGTGTTTTCTACAATGCAGCCATTTTTGGTTGGTGATTGTTCTTGAGCTTTCAACAAAGTACACAATTGTGCTCACTTTTTTTACATCAATTTATTTAAAGCTGACAGACTTATTTCACTACAAATAAACTTCATTACATCTTAGACTAGATATTTTCCACCCAGCTGGTCAAAGAAAGGGAGTCACAAAATCTAATGAATGAGAAGTACTTACAGGAAAAGATCATATCTTCTGAACTAATAACATCAGTTTGACATCGGTTTCTCTAAGTAAAAGTTTAAGTTCCTTGGTGTCAAATTTGTGTTTTTCTATACAGCAATCAGAAGAATTCAGTAAGGGTGATCAAGGCACCTCCCATGTTTGATTCAACAGCAAATTTTCAAGAAAAACAAGTGTTCTTTAAACCTCATGAACCTATTGCTCATCAAATACATAATTTATCATAGTTAGTGTAGGAATGAAAGCAAAATAATGTATGGTAACATATCTGCATACTGGTGACTGACTTTGTTAGGGTTAAAGAAACAATGAAATATTGGGATGGGAAATCCCTTTAAAATAACTACTTTCTCATTTTTATTGAAAGTAATGGTATATAGTATAAAGTTTACTTTTATATCAGTTGTACCTCTCCTTTTGTATTTTAGGGGTAGGGTAAAAGTAATACGATGCTCCTATCATGGTTCTCTTTTGTGTTAACCATATCTATTTTGGACATTTTGAAAACACTCCTATTTGAGCATTTGTAAGGCATTTTTATTTTCTTTTTATGTTATAAATTGAATTATTTGAGAAAGACTCTTGAAGAATTTTGATGTTGTGAAAAGCATGTTTTTTATTTTTTATGCTCTTGAGTTAATTTAAACAGTACTTTATTTGTTAAAAAAGCCTATTCAATCCATTTTAAATTTAATCTTTTACCAACAATTTTGTATGTTTGTTGATACTCGAAATATTTTGATAATAATTTTGTATAGAAAGATACGTTCTGTCAGTATTTAATCATGGATAAAGAATTATGAAACTTACAGTTTTTAGACTACCATGTTGCTTTTGCCACTTGGCACATAATTTGGTGGCACATGTTTACACTTCCAGAGTGTGCTTTTTCAATAGAGTGTTTTGTTGGTTGCTGCTGAATTATGTTGCACAGTAAAGGTAATAATTCTAAATATGCTAAGCAGGTGAAGTGCCAACAATGGTTTCAAAGTTACTCATGGAAAGTAGATCCTTTGAAGATTAAAAAATTAGCATAGTTACCAAATTTCTCTCAACTTCAATTACCAAGGTTTTGATCTTCTTCCCCATAGACAATCTAATGCCATAATCAGGTGACCATGGATGGCTTTGTTTCCAAGTGTTCCAAGTTTTTATTGATGTCTCTGATGGTTCACAAAACATTATCACTTTGATGGTATAATAAATGGTGTTCTTACAAAACTGGCATGATGGACACCATTAGTTGTGGAAGGGATATTAAATGAGATAGTTCTGATCTTGTTTGTTACTGTAATTTAGGATCCAATAAGCAATTTTAAATTTTCACATTCTGTGTATAGGACTGAGATTAGTATAGAATGGGAAGCCTTACCATAAGCCAAAAATATCTGGTTCCTACAAATAGATGACAAGGAAAATTGTGACAAATATGGAGGGGGAATAGAATTTAGTGGGAAATGAAGCTGCACCAAACTGGAATAAAAAACCAAATGATTTTTATAGCATAACATTTGCCTAAATTGCCTCATTAAAAGGAGTCAAGAGCTAGAGTGACAGTCGGTAGCCATAAACATTCAAGCCCCTTAAAGTTGCAGGTGCATACCAGTAAAGCAAGTGTACTCAGTATTTCCCCACAAGTAGCAGCTTAGTTTGAGACTTTTCATTTTATCACAATGTCAAGGGTTAAAATAAGATATTTTACATGTGCCTGTTATTTGTCATCCAAATATCTAAACATTAAACAAATGACAATGTTACAGATGTCATTTGATTTTTACCCATTTTATAAAAGCAGAAGAAATGCTGAAACAAGAATAATTATTTTCCTAAATCCATATGACCAATCAAAGGTGTGAGATGTAGTGAGTTCTTTTAGATGTCTACTTCTCATGTTGTGGTTGATGGGAATGTAACGTCTCTTAACATCCCTGATTTTCTATGTTTACTTTGAAAGCCTGGTATTGCTTCATAAACATTTTGACAGGGATAACTATGATGCATACACATATACAAACTTTAAGCAAAAATGCTATGAATTTTACCTTCTCAAGTGGTTATTTAAGATCTGCACACAAACATCTTTGGAATTGGGTGGACATATCTCTCCTCATTATCACCAAAATACTATATTTTTAAATCCAACAGTGGTCAGAAAATGTACTATTATTCACTGTAGATTATTTATTTTATTTCTCTTCAGGAGCCCAAGCATGTGTACTTGCATTTTCCACTGTGGATAGAGCATCATTTGAAGCAGTTCCTGGATGGAAAGACAAGGTGAGATTGTAATCTTTGACTGTTGACTTTTGGAAATTTTGTAGTTCTGCATTCATTTTGATACAGTTTTTTCTTTACCATGTCATTTTTTAAAAAAATAATAATACCTACTTCCATTTTCTGGAATATACATATGTTTATTTTTTACCCTTTAATTCCAAAATTTTCACTGCATGTTCCAACACCAACATATTGATGCTCCTTTTGACTGTTGCTTGAATTTGTCTTGAATTTGCTCTTTCAAATAAGCTGTAAAAATGTTTAAAATTTTAGCCATTGTTTTAGTTGAGTTATTTTGAATTTTTTATATTTATGTGGTAATTTCAATTAAAAATCCATTTGCTTGACAATTGTTTCATTGTGATTCCCTATAAGATATATCAGGACTATGTATGTATCAGTTAATATTAACATTTAGAATTAACAGTAATCATTTTAAAGCCAAAACATAACCTTAGTGGAGCTAATAATATTTCTAAATTGCTATGGTGTTCTTTTACTTTTTTGAAGCCAAACGTTTGAAAAAGGATTCAAATTTATTAAGTTCTATTGTTTCTTCTGATAGTATTTCTGAAAGCACAAAATTATTTAATTAAAAAAAAGCAAGGCATTGCCTTAAGGATTTCCTGTTCCCTAGAAATACATTTTAACCAACTAAGCCACATAAGCTTCACTAAGCTCTAAGTTGAATTAAAAAAATTATGGTTGAAAGTCGGGGTACAGCTCTTGCACAAAAATTACAATTTTAATCTCAACTATTTTGTTAGGTTTCAGAACCAGGGACCTGTGAAGTTAGATTAAGAATACAGATTTAGGTAGCATTTTTGTATTAAAAGTTAAAGATATTTGCAGCACCAGGACAGGAAATCTACAAGTTAAATTAAAGCTCCATATTATACAATAGCTATGGTATGAGACTCAGCAATAAGAATATAATAATATAAATAAATGGACTAATTGTGAGATTACATGAGATTAAGATTATTCTTATGGTAATTTTTCATCCTTACTGTTTTCTCCAGATTTAAAAAAGAAAATGATGAAAAATAAAAGAGCTCTGTCATTCTATGTCATTCTACTGCTATAGTTATCTTTACCCCCTGTAGCAAAAGGTTAGAGTGTGCCTTGATTATGCACAGTGCTGGGTCACACACACATGATTTACACATGATTGCTATTGATGTTATTTTTTGGTAGGACATGGACAAACTGGTTATAAATTATGAACTTTGACTTGCAGTGAAGTACTCCATTCTTAATATTGTGTACAATTACACATTACACACTACAGCCCTACCATAAAAACCCTGCGATAACTTACTTGTAAATGTTTTGGGAGGACTAATATGAACCTATAACATTAAGGCTATTGAAAAGCTATCAATTGTTCTATTTTCATTTTTTTAGGTTCATCGGGAGTGTGGTGACATTGCTATGGTGTTGGTACAAAATAAAATTGATTTGGTTGATGATTCAGTTCTAACACCGTAAGTGAGGCAAAACAATGGATTTGAATTCCTCATTTACCAGAAGACATGTACATGAGTAAAAGATGACTTTTCTTTTCTTACATGAAGTGTGTGGGGGATGAGTGTGAAGGGTGTGCTTGTGTTTCTGTGTATGTATTTATGTGTGTGTGTTTGATATATATATATATATATATATATATATATATAGAGAGAGAGAGAGAGAGAGAGAGAGAGAGAGGGGTGGGGTGGGGTGGGGGGCTGGGTGAGGGAGATAGATAGGTAGATAGATAGATAGATAGGTAGATGGATAGATAGATAGATAGGTAGATGGATAGATAGATAGATAGATAGATAGGTAGACAGATAGATATATGTTAGGATGGGTGTTGTTTTGCGTTCTTCTGTTATTGTTTTGCTTATTTTGATCAGATATTTTAAGATGGACAACTTTCAAGTTTGGAAGGTAAGTTTAGGCTTGATGACTCGAGCTTAAACGTATCTTTCAAACTTGGTTTATTTTACGGTTATTGGCAGAATTATTGTCAGTCTGTATTAAACAGATTACTTGATGTATTCGTAGGGTATGGTTACCAACATGGTTTTGAATGAAGTAAATACATTACAAGATGTTAAGTACTACAATCTCTGGTATTAGTGCAGGATAGGCAAAGTAAAGAGAGGCATTTGAAAAGCTGCTTATTTCCTTTGCTTTTCATGTTCTCCATTTTTGCATGAGTAACTCAGGTTTTTGTGATACTTTTTGCAAAACTGGAATTGCCCACTACTAGATAAGAATATATATTGAATACACGAGTGGTAAAAAAATCTCAGAATAATTGGATTAAATGGGGGAAAAGATAAGAACTTAAAGCGATTGTTTGTTTTGATATACATCGCCTGTAACTGCCAGTGTTTTGGAAGACACAGGAATAAATATATGTTGATTATGTTTTATGTGTGTCTGCGTTTGTGCGTGTGTGTCTTTCCTGTAGGGCAGAGAAGTTAATATCACGCACAAAACAAATATTTTTCTGAAGTAAAATATGACGTTAAAAATGTAAACGTAAATATTTGTGTGTTTAACCAGCTTATTGGATTGACCTGCCAATGAACAATTAAGTTTTCACTTGAATGTAAGCGAACAGTAATTATAATAGTATTATCTTTCTTTCTGTGAAGGGATGAAGCAGAAATACTTGCAAAAAGACTGAAATTAAGATTTTATCGAACTTCAGTTAAGGAGAATCTTAATGTTGGTGAAGGTAAAGTATTTCTTAATAAAAGAGATTTTCTTGATAAGTTAATGCAAATGAAACAAACATTCTCAGATGCATCAATTTATATTTTTATAACTTTCTTTCTATGTTGATCATGCTCCTCCTGGGCTACCATGATACATTAATCCTCAATCGCTCCAGTCATGGGCAGTGTCCCATAATCGACACAAAATTATTCAGTGAGGGTTTTTTTTGTAGGTGATGGCAAAGAGGAATGTCTATCTGGCCTGGCTCTTACACACAGTCATTATTTGACGGAAACGCTTTTGAACAATAAGACTGGCCTGCATTTAAAACTTTTTCGCAGAGGTCGAAGGTTTTTCAACTGATTTGTGTATCCTTGGGTGCATTGGATCCAAAAATACCACCCATTTTCTTTGGCCAGGTCAAGTTTTTGAGATGTGATTAATGCACGTTTTTACCCATGAATAGTACTTAGTTCAAGAAAAACAGGGCTGTAGCTGGCCCAATCTTTGTTTTTATATGGAAAACGAAACTGGAGCAGCCTCCATCTGAAAACGAAAGTATTGGTCTTAAACTTTATGAAACTGAAACTTTTTTTTGTATACACCTGGATGGTCATTTATTTTTTAGCAGAGCTGAACTCCTGTCAGTGTGACTTGAAATCGCAAGAAACAGAAGTAGTGTTTCTGTTTAGTATTTTATATCAAGAGAAAAGGGGCGCAAATGTACAAATCATCCTGACAGGTTCTGTTATAAATATAGTAATGTGATTCTTCCTGATCGCCCCACAAAAAGAACTGATTTTGTGAAGAATGAATATCATACTTACTTTGGAGTGAAGCTTGGAGGTGAGGACAAGTCATTTGCACCCGATCTTAGCTGCAGAACATGTGTTTAGAACTTGCGTGTTTGGAGGAATGACAAAAGGAAAAGTATCCCATTCGCGTTCCTATGGTGTGAAGAAAGTGGAAGATCATGTTACAGACTGCTATTTTTGCATGACTAATCTTCAAGGAATTAATCACAAGAACAAGCATTTATCCTGATGTTCCGTCTGTCATTAGACCATTTCCTCCTGGTCCATACCTATCTGTTTCCAAGCCAGATGTTGCAACTGAATAAAGCTCTGAATCGGAATCTGATAACATCTGATAGCAGAGAACAGAGGGTGAAGAATACATGCCAGAAGAGAATGGTAGGCCAATTAATGACCACCACAAGCATATCTCAGTGATCTGACAAGAGACTTAAACCTCTCCAATCGGTCATCTTGTGCAAATGAAAGAAACCCATAACAACATGGATCAGCTTCTGTCTGGTCTGAGTATCCTGACCAAGGTTGGTTGATCTGTGGAGATCTTAAGGTTGTTGGATTGGTTTTAGGTCTACAGAATGGGTACACAAAATATCCATGCTTTCTGTGTTTGTGGGGCAGTCGAAGTGATGATCAGCATTATACCGGACAAGAATAGCCGCCAAGACAAGGATTGGAACCTGGTTTGCACAATGTTCAGTCTGGCCCTCTTGTTGAACTAAACAAGATATTTCTTCCAGCCTTACACATCGGACAAAATGAGTATAATTTTGCATGGCAGACTGGCCTGGAATCAGCTATCACAAGCTTGAGTTTTAAAACTTCGAAGGCCAGTGTAATAATGTTTCGGGGTGAAAATGTGAGACTTTACTTTTCTATATCCTGTCATTCTTGTATTGGCTTACATGTTTTGTATACCAGTTTACATGTTTCTGACTATAACAATTCTTCATGTTTTGTCACATTTCTGTACTACCAGAAAATGACAGCGCTGTTATTTGAAATTTATACCACGCTTTACTGCAGTTATCTACAATAATATCTCAGGTCGTAGAGCCAACTATTTTCATTAGCCCCTTGCTCTGGTTATATTCTTCCTTGCAGGCAGAAGTTTGATTCACAAGATTATGGGTTAATTAAGTCAGTATATCGGATATTTCGTTATCAGTGTATGTGAACTCTCATTGTTGCCTTTGCCAGGCTTTTGGTTATTAAAGTATAACATGGCACAGGTTTGGTGTTCAAGGGGAAGACGCAAGGTTTGCTGCTGAAAAAGCAAATAGCAAGCCATTATGGGTAGTTAGACTAAGCAATTTTAAAATTCTACCCTTTTTTTTCTGGGTACTGGGTACTTACTACGTTTTTGTTGACTTATGTGTCAAGTAGAACATATAAGATGAGATGGTTATAGCTGGAACTGGGTCGTGAGGTAGTTAACCTTCTCTTTCTAACTCTCTCTCTTGCGTTGTAGTTTTCCAATACCTAACAGAGCGTTACATAGCACGAAAAAATTCCGAAGATGCCGTAACGACTGGGACCACCAACGGTCAGCAGGGTAACGCAAGTAAGTATTATTGACGAGTTGACTTGGTTGTGACATAATTTCAGTAACGGGCATTCTGTATGAGATTCAGTTACCCTTTAGAATTAAAAAAAAAACACTTGTTGGAGTTGGTTTGATAGATCAGTTCAGAAAGGCCTTCTATCAATCTGTGTATATGTAAAAAAAAATCTACCATCCAGTTTTGAATTTGGTTTGTTAGAATGCGTCTGCTTTTTTATTTGGATTTGTTAAGATTAAGCCACAATATCGATTTGATGTCCTGGATATTTGTTCCATTCTTTCAAGGCGATAAATTTGAGATACAAGGATTAGGAAGTGATGACAGCTAGAACGATAATAAAACAACTGTCGTTAATTAATCAAGAGAACTGGGGCAGGATATCATCGAAAAGACCAGCTCTGGTGATGGAATTTCATGTAAATTCCCCACATTCTCATGAAATACATTGTGTTAATTGAATTTCTCTTCTATTCCAAAAACAAATTGTAAGTTACCTTTAATTTTCTACAAAGGCCCGAAATTCACCACTGTTTAGAAAAAGACTTTCCATCCATTATAATCGAATTTTAATGCAGAAATTAACGCTTGGATAACGTATTACTTTCGTGGTTGGCAGTGATAGCGGGGTTTTTTCTTTTTCTCGATCCCAACCACCGAGTTTGCGTTGGCTCTAGCCTTGGTTGTGTTTCTGTAATTTTCTTTGATTGGTCATCTGTCGTCTGACCTAAAATTCTGAGAAATGACGGCAGAATAGATGAAAACCGACTTTTTTATGTGTAGTAAGTGATCAAATTATAAAATTCAATAGAAGATAATATAATATTATAGCTTAGTTTGATCTTAATGTTTATAACAATGATAAAAGCTTTTGTATGTTGCTAAGTGTATAAATTTAGTTTCTGTAATTAACAAGTAAATACGTAAATTATAAACAGAGTATCATATTGTCCTTTTATTTCAGAAATGTTTGAGTCAGCTGGCAGTTCCGGTGGAACTATAGGCAGCATTGGAAGCAGGTCTTCGTCTAAAAAAGGGAAAAATAAAAACCAGACAATAACTTTAGAAAAGCCAGGTGGGCAGCGCAAAAAGAAGAAGTTGTGTTTTAATATTTAGCGGGAGTGATTGGGAATTACATAGAAGAGTTCTATTTTCACAATATATTTTGGTAATCAAGATCAATAGGGTTCATAACTATCATTTTTAAATGCAATTGTTACGATGCAATTTCCTGTTTATCGCGTCAGATAATCAAAGAACTGCGTCCTGAAGTGTAAATCATTATTTTTTTTGTTGACCAATTTTCCATGGATTTTATCAGTTATTGCTGGGTTATATGTAAATTAAACATTTCATACAGAAATGTAAACTGAAGTTAGATTTTTTAGAATTTATGGACGGTCAAATAAGAACTATTTCGTTGTGTGATATCTTAAATTCTTACCTGCATTGGTGTGTGAATGGATACCCCTCTTTTTGAAAAAAATCCAACAAGTTAATTGACCCGTAATTATTACAACCAAGTCACACATGGCAATAATTCTGTGATGTTCGGCAAATCCGGCAAAAGAGGATAGGACAATTGCCACACATTTGTTCCCGACATTTTGTTTTACCCGGAGGTAAACAGAGTAATAGTTTCGCTTGGAAAGTATGCAATTCCGTACACCAAAGTGCATTGAAACTGTTTACTTTATAATTACTTGTCAACATCGTTTTTATCATCGTCATAAATTGAAGCTTTATCACATGCTCTTTAAGAGTCCTTTTACCTGAAAAATTATTTCCGTTCCCAATGGAACAGTTTCTTGCAGCACGTGAAAGTCAACTCAATTATTTTATTTTTTCACCCCTTGAAAAACCTTCACCCACATTACCAAGAGAGCCAAATGCTACCGACACAACCTTTTTTCGCAGCCCATATTCTTTCTATTTTACATATAAGGTCTTCAACTTAAACTCTCTTTGCCACATTCTCTCTCTCTCTCTCTCTCTCTCTCTCTCTCTCTCTCTCTCTCTCTCTCCCTCTCTNTTTCCCTCTCTCCTTTTCAGTCTCTCTCTCTCTCGCTCGCTCTCTCTCTCTCTCTCTCTCTCTCTCTCTCTCTCTCTCTCTCTCTCTCTCTCTCTCTCTCTCTCTCTCTCTCTCTCTCTCTCTCTCTCTCTCTCTCTCTCTCTCTCTCTCTCTCTCTCTCTCTCTCTCTCTCACACACGCACTCTCACTCACATATGCATGTTGACAGGTACATGAAGATCCCGCAACAATCCCACACTTGTGGTGTCCGTATGACCTGCAACAGGCTTTTACTGGGCTTGATTTTCGAAAAGCACTAAGTCATAATCCTACTTCATTCCTCCTTTCCTCCTTTCGGCTTGTTCTTACACTCCTCCACGCAGAACCAAAATTACAACCAGGCCCACTGGACTCACCCACATCCTCCAACACCATTCCGATTGTTATCTAATTAATTTGGATATACAAATAGGAAAGCGCTGATGAGATAACGCTACTATGATCATTTTTAGAAGGGCTTGGCTTAAGAGTTCCCAAAAGAGAGTACGGTAGTAGCGTGGTTGATAAGCACTTCAGTTGTGCATTTATGAAAAAGCATGAGATTTGCTACACTTGCACAACTTGACACGCTGTAAAAGATGCAAGGCAGGCGCAATCACATTTTTGCCGCAGAAACTGTTTTAAGACTAGTACTAGAACCTAGTCATTTTCTTTTTTCTTACACATACACATACTAGGTATGTAATACAACAAACTTTCTACCTAAGTTATGAAATTCATGCATGCCAGCTTTTATAGAATATATGGACCCCCGCCTTCCAAAAATATCTATTTTAAGACAATAAAACAGAGCCCAGTCTCCTTTTCTCTCTTCTTTCCTAATAACGCATATTAGGTATAAAATTATAAAGAATGTACCAACGTTATGCAATTGATGCACATCAGCGTTTGTAGAAAAGATGGGTTCAAAATAAAAGAAAAATTGATATTTTGATTGGGCCCCAGTTCGCTCTTTCTTGTTTCTTACAAATAGAACGAGATAGTTGTAAAACACAATGTTAAAAATTATCAATTTTTCGAAATTGGTATATACCAGCTTTTGCAGAATAAAAAAATCCAAAATATCGCAAAATGTAATTGTATACTTGGTATACCAGGAGCCAATTATTTCTTTCCTCTTTCTTGCTCATAAAACATAATCAGCATATAAATTTATTTATATATACACATACCAGTATCGAAGTAATTATTTGCTATCGACAGTTCTCAATAATATAAGAATTAGAGCTATCCTATGGTGAAATGATATTTATATATATACAAGATGAAAAACCAACCACTAGATCTCACAGGCAATGGTTACTGCAAAGATACTAAAAAGGGAAATTCTCTCATTGGTATGCATCACAAGTTTCAAAACATGTCCGATGAAGAGGATCTTTGAAAAACCTTATTGTTTAACCGGTTAACATTCTTGATATTTATTTACAGAAACTGACTTGTTGCTTTATTGCTTTACAAGTATTTTGTTGTATTTATTTCCATACTTTTGAAAGATTCGTTAATTTGTTTTCATGAGAATCAAAAAAATTTGTTTTCCTTTTTGAGGAACAATTAGAACTAACCTTTAAATTTATTAATTTATTGCTGATCCGCGAAAGTTAATACACGCGAAATATTTCTAAATTTGCTCTCCGCGAGAGTTTATGCATGCGAAAAAAACTTAAACCTCTCATCCGCGAAAGTTTATTCCCGCGGAAGTTTTACGTTTAAATTTTACCCAAATAAAACAATTAAATCATTTTCATATCTTGTTGATGTGGTATTGGTTTTAATGTCATAAATATACGCTTTTAAAGAATAGTTACCTTTTTTCATCTCAGTTTTCATAATGTTTTTTTTCTTATGGCTCCTAATAATGTAGAGCATAGACCTCTCAGCGTGGTGAAGTATTTAAATGGCAAATTACTTGTTTGTTTTCTTATCAAATAAAGAATGAATTTGACATTTAAAGACTCGTCATAGGGATGGAGACCTCATAAAGTACTCGGACATCCCCTTAAGTGGGAAAAGCTTTTATGAAGCTTGCTTCAAAAACCGTTGGGGCGTGTCTTTTTCATTTTCACTGTTAAGATGATTTCTCATCTTTGTTTTATTATATGAATTTATCATATTTTGATAATAGAATAGTAATATTATACGTTATATAAAACGTTTTGATAGTAAAGGTAAGAGGAAGGCCTCTCAATATATGTATTGTACAAGTTCATGGACCAACAAGAGGCAGTTTAGAAGACATATAATGATTTTATTACCAATTAGATTATGCAAATAGTGGAGCCTGTGCTTTTTTGTTAATTTAGTTATGCTTGTCATGGTAGACGATGGAAAGACGAAAGATCAGTATTTTGTGTACCCAGGAAACGAAATGGGAGGGTGGCAAACGGCGTTTGGATCATACTGGACGACGAAAAGAAGAAAGGAATCCTGAATGTGAAGCGAAGATCAGACTGGATCAGGCTAGGCAAGCGAGACTAGGGGTTACCCAATTTGCTGTGAATGTGGGTTTGCATCAAGGTTCAGCACCCAGTCCATTCCTGTTTTCCATCATCATGGACTCTTTGACAGCGGAAATCAGAGAGGAAGACCCATAGAAAATGATGCTCGCAGATGATGTGGTACTCGGCGCAACGGAAAAGAGCGAGATAGCAAAAGACATGGAACAGTGGAGAGCAGCTCTGGAGAGGAATGAAGGTCGCGCAATCAAAGACCTAATACATGTGTTTGCATGGTACAATATAGGGAAGTATGGAGATGCAATCGATACAGACACCTCAGGTAACGGAATTTATGTACTTGGGAAACACATTACAGAGAGATGGTGGAGTGAATAAGGTTACCCGAAGAATCTAGTGTGGCTGGAACAACTGGAAAAAGATGACTGGTGTTCTTTGCGACAAAAGAATCGCACCAAAGATGACTGGTAAAATATACAATATGGTAGTGTAACCAGCAATGCAAAATGGACTTGAAACTCTGCCACTTTGTGTCCGGGACACCAAGAGACTGGAAGTGGCAGAGATGAAAATGTGGTGATGGGCATGTGGACATACGTTACGAGATAACGTGAGGAATGATAATATTAGAGAGAGTGTGGGAGTTGCAACAAGGTTGTGATGGTTTGGGCATGTTAAAAGGCAGGACGAAAACTATGTCTGCCGGAAAAAAATGGAGATGGAACCACCTGGTAGAAGCATAGGATGCCACAAGCTAAGGGGGATGAAAGACATCCGAAAGGACATGAAGGGAGGTGTGGAAGAAGAAGATGAAGCCCTGGATCGAACATCTTGGAGGAGATTGACTGCCGCAGCGACCTCACGCTCAAAGTGGGATAAAGCTAGAGGAATGAAGAAAGAAACCATTAAAATCACAAAAAAGTTTGATAATTATGGGAATTTTAATGCTAAAGTAAGGGAAGATATGAAGATATTGTAGAAGTATATTGATTACGTAAAAGAAATAAAGGAAGTGACAATTTGATTGAATGGTGTACAGAAAATAAGCAAATAATAATGAACACTTGGTTTCAGTATCATCCAAGAAGATTCTGGAAATCGAAAAGCCCAGAGAAGAGTGTAAATGAAATTGATTGTGTCACAATAAGTACGAGACACAAAAATGCTGCCAGGCAAGTTAACCCATATTCTCCCAAGCATGTGCCCCTAACGTTTTTACTACCACAATTGGTGTAAGTATCTGCCTTAGGCTAGAATAGATGTGTAAAAAGTTTGCTTGCAATCCTTTGAGGGGAAAGGTGTCTTTTAGCTATATCTACTTTTGTAGACATTGGTAGGATCTGTTAGAAAAAGCAAGTATGAAAACGCAATTAAAAACAACTTATGTTTTACATTGATGATCTTTGCATCTTTTCAAGCTATTTAAAATGCTGCAATCATAAAATGAGACAGTCTAGAAGTCAATTCAGCTGTTTTTGCATAATTCTTGACATCCATGCTCTTCTTGCACTTATCGCACCTATTTCGGCAACGTCGCCGCTAGACAACACACTTTCTTACAGGACCAGACTCTGGGTAGTGGCCAGTGTTGTGAGATCGCACTTCAATTGGAACGTCGTGAGAAGGACAGATCTAGAACCAGCTGATGGTCGTGGGATGGAACCTCTTCACCATAATAGACACAACATTGGATACTAAGCGATATAGACGCCAGGAAAAGACCATCAACAAATTGAGTGCATTCACAATTAATGGCCAATACCATTTCTTCCTCTTAATAATCAGTCTAAGATCAGAAAGGGCACGGTCAACCAAATCTACTCCTCCCATTCCCCTGTTATAAGCTCTTACTACAGCAGGCTGGGATACAGATGTCTTGCCTTTTTCTTTTACCCACCGTTTTGCTTCACCGAGAGGCTTCACACCTACAGCATTGCTGCGTAATGTGACGACAGCATTGTCATTCCATCTTACTACTTCGATGTCTCCCTCTGAGTGGTAGTCAAATGAGCCACGTGGTAAACGTTTAATACGTTTTAACGTCTTCGACTGGGCAGCCAGCCATTCTATTAGCTCGTAATGTGCCAGTCGCACGAAAACCTTCGTTCTTTAGATGGTTGATGAGATCGTACGAAGTGAGAAAGTTGTCAAAAAATAAATGGTGTTCAGAAGAGTCACTGCAGACTGCTGCAGCAGTTTTGACGACTTGCGTACCTAGTGGTTCCGTTTTAGAAGANTCGACTGGCAGCCAGCCATTCTATTAGCTCGTAATGTGCCAGTCGAACGAAAACCTTCGTTCTTTAGATGGTTGATGAGATCGTACGAAGTGAGAAAGTTGTCAAAAAATAAATGGTGTTCAGAAGAGTCACTGCAGACTGCTGCAGCAGTTTTGACGACTTGCGTACCTAGTGGTTCCGTTTTAGAAGAATTTCCAGAGGCACCTTTATAGACGGATACATAGTATGGCATGCCAGTACTGCTGGCCATCATCCAACATTTGTATCCGAATCGAATTGGCTTACCGCGAATGAACTACTTTCATGAGTGACGTCCAAAGTAAGGAATCATTGATTCGTCAATACTTAGGTCTTCGTGAACAATACCGAAGGACTGAAATTTACTGTTTAGTAAATCATAAACGGGCTTAACTTTTGCCATTTTTCCTGGGCCAAGTGATTGATTGTCGGAAAATCCTGCAGCGTACCCACGTCAGTCAAGACAATTGCAACAAACTTCTTGATTTGAGCTTATCATTGTGCTATATTTGTAGAAGAATGCTTCTGTGGTTTCAAAATACTGTACCAACGCTCAATACACCAGGACCCACATCTATTTATACTGGAAAGCCCCTTGAAATTGATATTAATCATAAGAATAGTCATATTAGTCATAACACCATTTACATAACTAAGTGTTAAGTAGTCCAAACTAGAATCAACAGGAAATGTCAATATGAGTCTCAATTTTGCAAATCTGAAATATGCTAACACTTCCTACCAATGTCTACAATTGTAGACTTCAAAATTTATTGACATGAGCTTTTTGTGTAACGTTCAATAACAAAATAAAAGTATGTTTATTAGACAGAATCACCCTTGTAAAGTGTAAATACAAAAAAACCCCGTCTTAACTGCCGGCTACCTCGCCAACACAGCAAAGTGCAGAACGTGGTTGGCAGTTCAGAATCTTTTGAAAATTGGCACACTTCTTATATCTTATACTGACACATTGTACCAAACTAAATATCAGTTTATAGCTCATCTTGCCTATCATCTATCCTAAAATAACGAGGGACATAATTTAATGCCAAATATGCTCCATGTGTCGAGAAAACAAGCATTGGATTACAAGTCTACTTTTGTAGACATTAGGAGAATATGGGTTAAATGTTATCCCTGAGCAAATTGTGCCACTGACCATTCATTTTTATTTTTCTGGATGAAAATGAAATTTGAAAAGTTGAGATATGATGTTAAGATATTAGCTAACAATAAAGAGGTTCAAGAAAAATGTAATGCTGCAGTTAAAAACAGAATTGAAGGTTTGCATGAAGTAGAAAATTGAAATTTTTATTGGAAACAAATTAGAGAGATCACAAGAAAATCAGCGACAGAAATAGATGACAACCGAGATTTTGCCTCTCATGGATGATGAAGAATTGCCAAACAATCTTAAGACTTAACAAAGTATAAAGAAAACGACCAATTGATACGGAATAAGTGCTTTCAGGCAAAAGAAGAATGATTTAATGAGAGATGTGAAAAGGTGGAGGTGTTATGAAAGAAAAGTCAAGAGTTTATGGATGCAAAAGTAAAGAATTTATCAAAGCCTAGAAAATGTAGATCAAATGAATGTATCAAAGGAAAAGATGGTAGAGGTATTATAGATAAGGACCAAATACTTATAATATGGGAAGAATAGATAAGTGAGTTATATGAGGGATCCGGACAATTGCCCCCTGGAAATTCACCCCCCCGGACATTCGCCCCCGGATAATGGCCCACTGAGGACTATCGCCCACCAGATAATAGCCCCCGATAACCGCACATATATTGATGGCGATACATATCGTCAAGATTTAAAGAAAAATTTGGTATCAAACGATAAGGAACGTTTGAAGACATAGTGTATGATGCAAGGATGTTTCCAGATGATCAGAATCAATATTCATTGCATTATCAAAAGTCAATGGAGTTACATTGCACAGTTAGTTTAATGAGTCATGTTACAAAGATTTCCCTCAGAGTTACTTTGTTAGGAGCAAGAAACAAAGTTAAACAGGAGATATCAGAGGAGCAGTATGGCTTTATCAAAGATAGGGGGGATCAAATTGCACTATTCATGATGAGATTAATAGTTGAAAGAGCAATTAAAATGCAAAGAGATATTTCCTTCAGTAAGATAGAAAATTTGATGGTCATGCTAAACGATGTAGTCATTGATGGCAAAGATTTACGATTTATACAAGATTTGTACTGGCGGCAACAAGCAGCAATCAAGATACATAATGATTTCAGTAAATTTGTCGAAATCAAACGAGAAGTCAGACAAGGATGTGTCTTAACCCCAATATGTTTTTGTTATACAATGAAATTGTTATAAGTGTAGTTCTTCTTCTTCTTCTTCTCGTCGACTAAATGTTGGACCAGAACTTCCTACTCTCGTCAGCATTTGGTTCTCCATTTCCGATCTCTTCCTTTCAATTTCCCTCCTGATGCACTACTTTCTGGTCTAGGTGATCTAGTCTCTTCAATCTGTATTGTTCTATTCTCTGTTCGTTCCGCTTCAGTTTCCAACACCTGGGCAATTATTGGGACAGCACCAATTTTAAAAGTATCATGACCTCGTAAACCCGTAGTTTTCTTTGCCGTAGGGCAACAGCGGGTACCAAGGTAGAAATGCCTGACAGGTTGATTTTGAACGATTCATACAGATTGTTGTAAAAAAGAACTTGAAAAATTGTTGTTACAATTATTGTTGTTGTTAGTAATATTAATATTATTATGTTTAACATATTTTTATCTCAGAATAAGATTATATTATTCTGGTCTTCATTATACTTATGGAAGCAGGTGACAGCAAGTCACCAAAGGTCCCAAAAGTCCTCTTTCCAGGTCTATAAAGACAACACTTTCCTCAAAATTTTTGCCGTTCCTAACAAGACCGGTTTTTTACATTACCTCTATCCTGATTTTTAGTCCTAATTTCTGTATATAGTCGTCAAACTTCTTTCCTACTACACCTAGAGCACCTATGACAACAGGTATGATTAGAACCTTCTTTAAGTCCCATAAACGGGCAACCTCATCTCTCAACAGCTGGTACTTTTCCATCTTTTCAGGTTCTTTTTCACAGACCCGAGAATCACTTGGTATTGCAACATCTATAATGATGGCCTCCTTCTTTCTTTTGTCCATAACAACTATGTCAGGCCTTCTTGCTTGCACCGCTTGATCACACTGGATGTTGAAATCCCAAAGGACTTTGTGTGATTCTGTTTCAACGACACCTTCTGGCTGTTGTTGGTACCAGTTCTCAGCTCTTTCGGCTCCGGCAGCCCCACATGCTGTCCAATGGATATACCTTGCTACATTGTCATGCCGTCGCTTATATTCACGCTGAGCGAGTTTGCTGCATTCACTCACAATGTGCGAAACGCTTTCTCCTTTTTCGCCACACATTCTACAAAGTGGTGACTCAGCAGACTTATCAATATTATATTT
>RDPX01000306.1:944675-967038 GCA_003991215.1 Morbakka virulenta
TTCCTTCCCTAGTATTTTTTTCGAGACACCATCTCTAGAGGGGTTGCCAACCAAAGCTAAAGAGTCCCCTCCACCCATGAAGCAGACTAGCCCCCGCCGGATGCCAACCCGGTACGTCATGGTCTCGGGGAGAGCTAACAGGTACTACACCTTGCTCAAGGGTGACCTGGAGGTAGTTGTGGCAAAGGGTAACCTCATTCGCCCACGTCGAAACTCCACAACCGGATGCAGTTTAATGTCAATACCCAGGACTTATTATTATTATTATTATTATTATTATTATTATTATTATTATTATTATTATTATCATCATTATTATTTGTATTTATTTTTTATTATAAAATGCATGAACACTGTGGTATGCTGTAATTTTGAGGATTTCTTTTAGATTAAATTACGTACTAATAACACTAGATAAACTACCTACAGTATTTGGAATTAAAATTGGAGTTACAAGATCTGGTTTCAAAATGGAAAGATTGAAAATTTATAATGGTGACTTGCTTATAGAAATCAGAAAATCAAGTTCACTCGAAGACATTTGAAAAAGTCAAAAAGTTGTTTTAATCTGTATAATGTAATAACTTCATTTATGTGTTAAACGAATAATTGTCAACATTTACATTTTAATCGTTATTTCCTTTATGAAGAGGAAGTATATGAAAAGCAATTTGAAATAAATTGATTTTTTACCTATCCTGTAAAATATTCTTGAGAATAATAAAGATTCTCCTTCTGAACTAACACTTACTTCAAATATCCTAAAGCACCCACACTGATGTAAGTCATTTTAGGGCTTGGTTTTCTTACCTGGACACCCCTCAATTCTGTTAAACTCACTTTCTCCTTCCTTTCTGGGCAGGTACAATTTAGCAGTATTGCGTCCGGTGTGCAAACATCCATTTACTGCCAATATTTATCTATATTTATTTATCTATACTGCAAACATTTAGTTCGAGATATGAGCTCGACGCGGTAAGGTAAGTTTGTCTATATTTCTATTCATGCTGATCAGTTCTATCATTGCGCAAAACACAAATGCTGCACTGTAAGATGATACATCTACATCTCATGTGTTAATGCTATTGATCGTACTTATTTCATTTATTTCTGATCTCTACGTCATTAAATTTAGATTCAATATTTACCACTCACTCCTTAAATGATATGTGTATTTTATTGATTCGATCAACCAGCGTGCAACCATAACAGGGGTGTTGACAGGTGGACCTTGTTTAAGGGTGCTGTCCTTGAGATAGCTGTAAGATAGGTAAATCTCATTCTCCCATGTCAAAACTCCACAAACATTCTGTTTTGAGATAAACATCGTCAAATTGTACAACCATAAAAACACCTGTTACGAATACCGGAATCTTGTGAAAGATTTAGTATCACATATTCGATTATATTATTCTGTCATAGGTTTTACTGACAACTCACATAGAGAAATTCCTCTAAAGTCATTCATTGACTGACGTTTTTTGTAGAAGAAGTACTTTGATGTTTTCTTTCCATTGACGAGGGAATTCTTGACTACTCAACATGGAATTACATATAGACAAGACCACAGAGTGTAGATCATCCCCATCATATTTCAATGCATTTTCTGTTACGGAGTCAATTCCAAGGGATTTATTTGACTTCATAGTCATTATCACTTTTAATAGCTCATTTACTTTGAAGACATTTCTATTGATTTCGAAATTATTATCTGCTAGAGGAATTTTCCCTAAAGATGTTCCATTGTTTGGTATGCTGAAAAGGTGTGGAATAGATCTTTGAAATATGACGCCCATTCAGTAATCAATTCATTTTTGTCACTTGTAGGCTCCTTATTCGTTTTTTTAACCAAGTTGACAGAGTTGATGTTGAGTTTTCCAGATATTTTCCTGACTATAGAGAATATCTTACATGTTTTTTTAAGCCCAGCTGCTTCTTCTGCCTGCTTACACATCCGTCCCTCACACATTCATTCAGGGTTCATATTTTGGGCATTTTGAATGGACTCATGTGACGCTATTGCTGCATTTCTCTATGCAAGACAATTCTCTTCATTTCTGTGCTTTCTGCAACTGCCCCTTAATTTTCTTATCTTCTTGCATAAAGCTTCATCACCGTCACTTACCCATATATCCTTGAGTTTTAACTTTTTGGAAAGGTATTTTCTATTGGTTTCATCCAAAATAATAATGATAGTGTCGTATCTTGCTTGTAATGGTCCTTGATTGAAATTATTAGGAAGTAGAGTGAACCGATTTTTGATTTGGACATCGTATCGCTTTTGTAACTCAGCAGAATGTGTTAAAGCTTGAGAGTTCCTCGCAATATTTGTTTCCTTTTGCTGAGGCACTCTCAGAATAATTTTTAATTGTGCCGTTGCTATGCTGTGGTCTGAGCCTATTTCTATTACACAGTAGGCTCTATAGTTTTTAAGAGGGTATCCCTCAAAACGTAGCTAAAAAAATACCTTAAACATCTGTTTGAAATTTCCTTGAAATCAAGATACATTTTTTGTGGACAAAAAAACTAGGTGTAGCATGGGCAGAAAAAATTAGATGGGAACAAATGGATATCATTTTTGGATTCAGCACGAAAAATTGGTTCAGAAGCACTTTTATTTTTAAAGAAAACATGAGAGTCCCCAAAAATTGTTCCCCTGTGTTATTATTCTGTCATCGGTTTTACTGACAACTCACATAGTGAAATTCCTCTAAAATCATTCATTGACTGCGTCAAAGGCTCATGAAGTTTTTTGTAGAGATAAATAAGAAACTTTGGACCTCTTGTCTTCATTTCTTTACAACAGTTCTCTGTTAACAAAAATGATTCAAAATTGCTGTTAACAATTGCTTTGAGCTTGAGGACGATCATTAGCATGCTGGAATCAAAGCTTTTTTTATTTCTATTAGTAATGAACTTAATTATTCAATGACGATTAATTGATAGATGTTCGATGGATGACGTCATTGCATTATGGGTTTTGTTAAGCGATATTTTACTACAGATCAATTCATGAAATACATACCACAACATTACTTCCAATATAATAATCCTAGTTGTTAGTCATAGACAAAATATTTACTGATTATATCTTTCCAATGATCTTTTACCCAAGACAAAAGAAATTGTTGAAAGGGATTTGAACACATTTTGCTCACAGAGAAAAGTATGTAGAACAAAGTAAAACGATTTGAATTGGTTTTGCTTTACATTGCTACATAACATCATGAAAGTCTAGAGCGGTCTTTAAAAGAGCAGTTCATATGTTGTTGGAACATTACATAATCAAATGGTAGATAAAAAATAGACCTTTTTCTTTTATGGAGCAAAACCTTTCAATGAATTGCCAATTAAGACCAGAAGTGCCCCAAGTCTTAAGGAGTTTTTAACTAACTTCTGATTTTAATTCTCTAGTTTGACAATTATGCAACATATATATATATTTAACTTTTCAGCTCAACAGGACAATGTGGTAGAACAGAACTTGTATACAGCTTGTCTATATCTTATTTTGAACTTTTGATCTTGTATAAATATTCGTAGTAATAATAATAATAGTAATAATAAATATGGATAATAAATATTTGATAACAAAAAGTATACCAAACCACTTCAAATCGATTTAAGGAGCTGTTAAAAGAGTATGAAATCAATTCAGTGAATGTTAAGAAGGCAAAGAATATGAATGAGACCTTGGAATTTCAATTGATATTCATACTTTAGAGAATTTACTACTATGACAAGGAGATAAAAAAATACAAGTCGAAATATAAACATATAATTAGAATTGGTTAAGGGCCATGCATATCACCTTGAAAGCTGTAGTCAGAAAATGTTAATTGAGAATAGATTTTGAGTTGTGAGAAGACGTGTATCTTCTCCCATAAATATACAGTCCTCTGAGAATTTCCACTTGCTCCATAGCAAACCCGTTTTTTTTGTTTGTAGAAGTTGTAGTAGGAAATGTACAGTTTATTCGATAATACGTGGTGCAAGATTTAATTTTGAAGTTGTTGGTGGTGTAAGTGTTTCTTGTTGACATTGAGGAGCGTTTATAAGAAGTTTTTTGAGAATTACTAGTATAGCAAACACCACTAACGAAGCTTTGTTTCCCCGGCAAAGCTATAAATATAGTTCTTGTCAGGTCGTCTGCTATAGTTTTAGTTTCATAAATCTTATTCAAAAGCGATGTTACTTTATGCAAACCAAATTAATCAACAGCTCCAAGCATTTCTTTTGAATTACTATTAGGTTCTTTTGCTTTTCCCTTCATCATTATTTTAAATGCATAGTCTACCTCTTCTTTAGGTATTGAAGGTCCATTCAACTTCTTATTTATAGTCAAATAGGGCCCTGTTGTCACTGAACAAATCACCAGTCTACTTCATTATAACTGTCTTCTCTGTAATTACTGATCCACCCTTTTCGTCAATACAATTGCAAGGTGTGTTTTATCCTTTATCAGTCAGGATTTTAACCACTGTGAGTCTGCAATGGGTTTTTTGTTAGGGTGTTTTCAATAGATTTATACCTTTTACTTATCCATATGTTCTTGGCTTTGTTACATTTTTTAAAGATTTTTTGTTCAGTTTTTCATGTTCCTGATCTTTGTCTTTCATGTTTTTCTTTCATCCATCAATTCACGTATTTCTTTTGTCCTCCAATCTTTACCTTTTTTCTTTTTCACGTTTGGCATTATTTCCTTTCGTAACATCTTTCAACACTATTTTAACTCTTTCAAAGACTTCCTGGAGACATTCCATCGTTTCGTCACCTAGTAATTCGTACCTGTTTCTCACTTCTCCTTTGTACCTTTTAGGAAGCAAATTGTCAGACTCCAGTTACTTCATATCCAAAGGTACAGTTTGTTTTGACTTCATAATTTTTTCAACTTTGCCTGCAAACTCAGCCTAACCGGACTGAGGTTACTGTAGATATCTGCGTCTGGGTAAGCGGTACATTGTCTAATACCATTTCTAAAGCGATCGTTGATCAAAATATTACCAATCATATTTTTTGTATTGTGATCAGGGCTTATCCATGCCACTCTTCTGCCCTTTTGATTTTAAAACCAGGTGTGAGTTACGGTCAACTCATTTGCTTTACACGAATCTACCAATGTCTCGTCACATGCATTAGATTCTCCATAATCAAAGCCGCCAACTATGTTTTTTCTTTACCTTCAACTTCTTTCACATTGAAATCTCCTATTGTTATTAGAATATTTTGTGTCCTGTACTAATCTTTTGCTTTTCACTGGTCTTATAGATCTTTTCACTTTCCTCCTCTTCTGAGTCAAACGTTGGAGCGTAAGCTTAATCATTGCCAATGGGTTCCCCCGAAATCTCACCAGCATTGTTCTTCAAATGTTGGCCAATAGCTAAGAACAGATTTTGCTATGATTGAGTCGATCATCATGGCTACACAATTTACGTGCTTCTTTCACCAGAATAAATGAAATTGTAGTTGTCACTAATTGTTTGCCCTGCACCTATTCATCTCAGCCCTGAAACATCTATGATCTTTATATTACTTTTCTCTTGTTCTCTTTTTAAATTGACTAATTTTTCTGCTTGATACAATGATCTAAAGTTCCATGAAACCTTAAGAGTTTTTTAAAATTTTTTTGTCTTGATAGTAGTAGCACGATGACACCCGGGCACCACCTGCTGATTTTCATGGTGGTCCCTACCGAGAGAGATGTTACTATCAGTAACTCCATTAACGCTGTTAATCAACATATAACCTGAGTTACTTATGTTGATTTTTTCTTTTGAAAAAAAAAATTAAATAAATAAATAAAAGTGGTGGTTTGCCATGGCTTTCCGCAGTCGCAGTATTGAGCTCACTCCAATAGATGATCTTGGCTGTTTCGTCAATTCAAGCCAACTACTCCCTTAAGCATTGTAGACAATTTTATTGACCAGAAGAGGTTCTTCCACCTGTGCTACGTCCAGCTGTCAACGTCTTTACCTTGACCCTGGTACCGGAGACTAAAGGCTTACCCACTCATTCCCAAGGACCGACCCTAGCACTACGGAAGGGAAGAGCGTGCCAAGTCATTCTCTACGAGCTACCACTAGTGTGGCTCCCGTTCCTTGCTCTACTTAAAACAAATAGCAGCTATAATAAACGGTGGCCAGGTCGGTGAATATGTAGAAAGAAAAGATGAAGACAAGGCTGCACAGTATCACCTAGCCTATTTAATCTGTACAGCGAAAAAATATTAAATGGGATAAAGGATATGCCAAGACTTGCTGTCGAAAGAACAATATCAGCACCTCCACCATACGGATAATACCATTCTGTTGGTTGACCAACGCCAAGAGTTAGTAGATAAGATAGTTTTTGTAACAAAAGAGATCGATATCGCAATGTGTAACAATTGGGTTCTCATTTCAAAAATAAAGGAAGTGAATCATTTTTATTATCTGGGAAACTTGATTACATAAGATGGAAGGTGCGATGGGGAGATCAAATGTAAGATTGTGATAGCAAAAGACACTTTTCAAAAAATGAAAACAATTCTATTCAATATTTAGATCACCTTACTAATGGAATTATGTGTTACTGGGCCTAAACTTTTGGGGGAGAGGCATGACCCTTATCCAAAATGAAAGTCAATGGGCAGGAATGTGGTTGCAAAGGAGAATATTAAAAGCAAGTTGGGAAAATCATACATAGAATAAAGAGGTTGTGGTTATTATTATATACGAATTTTTTACAGGATGTATCTACAGTCATATCATATATCACTATGTACATATTGACACCACCCACAGGACTACCAACACCACCTAACATCGAAAAGGCATACATAGGATTAACCGAAAGGCCATGGAAACACAGATACTCTCAACAAAAATTATCATTCACCCACAGCATATACAAACACAGCACAACACTATCTAGTTTCGTATGGGATACAAAGGAAAAAACCGGAAAAGCACCTGAAATATCTTGGTCTATACTAAAATCAGCCCCCCATTACAACAACAGCACAAAAAGATGCCTCCTTTGTCTCACTGAAAAAATGTCCATTATAACATACACCATCAAAAAACAACTTCTCAACAAAAGGTCAGAACTTATTTTAAAATGCCGACATGAAAACATATTCCTCCTCTGCAACTTCATACCTAATGACTAACCGCATGGGACCTCCTTTCCTGATCAAACAGCCAAACACCTATTTTCCCAATTTGAAAGTAAATCACTCTTTAGTAATTTTAAACCGTATCCACATGGGACTTACTTTCTTTCATCCTTTCTCAGAATATTAATGCATTGTAATACGTTACCAACTGTAATTTTTAAATTATTTTTGATGAGTCGCCTACTTTATTTGTTTATAAAAAGCATGTACAGTATTTGTAGCATTATTGAATGATGATCGAAATATCGTGAAACTATTAGTTGCAATCACAGTTCTTATTTTTCGTGTTTTATCTTATCTTATATTGCTCTGCTATATGCATTGAGCACTTTTTGATACGAATACACAGTATTACACAAATATATATGTATATATATATATATAAAGCTTTCGATTCGGTTATCCGTATTAAAGTGCTCAATACATAAATGCAGAGCGTAATATAAGATATGATAAGTTGGAAAAAATCAAAAAACTACACAGTCCATTTCGACAAGCCTGTTTCGTGATTTCGTAGTTTTTTGATTCTTTCCAACTTATCATATCTTATATATATATATATATATATATATATATATATACTGTTATCACAGATGTCCTGTAAAACAGGACATCCGTTTTTGTGGTGGAATATCGTTTATTTCGATCTCTTCATCATCGTCCACTTCATTGTTACCAGCATTACTGTCATTGAGGATTGAATAGATTATCTCTTTATCAGTCAGAGGAAGTGTTGGGTATGTAGAAATCTCAAAATCTATGTCAACGAATTCATCAACATCGAAGCTTTCATCTACCAAACCACGTGTTTTAAGTTGTGCAATATTTTCTGCAAGTGATTTAAATTGGTCGTCTTCGTCGAGAATACTTGCATTTTGTGTTTCTTCTGAGATACCTGCCTTCTTAAAGCAATTGGTAACGGTATTTTCAGATACAGCATCCCATGATTTGACCAAAATTTGCATTGCGTCAAGAATGTTGATTTTAGGAAACTCCTGATAGGCATCGATGTATTTGATTTGACGCTTCACAATGTTAGATCGATAGAGTGCTATCAATGATCTAATAACGCCTTGATCCATTGGCTGAGTCTTTGATGCGGTGTTTGGCGGCAAAAATACCAACTCTACAGCTTTGAGGTTCTCCACTTTTGGGTGTGCAGGGCAGTTATCAACAATAAGAACAATTTTACGGCCTTGGTTAAGAAACAAAGCGTCAAGATTTTTAACGTATTCAGTAAATATTTCAAAGTCCATCCAAGACTTTTTCTGGGCTTTGTATTCACAAGGAAGGCTTTGAACACTTTTAAAACAACTTGGTGATCTAGACTTGCCAATCACTAACATTGGTAGCTTTTTACCAATTGCATTTCCAGCAGCGAGGCCAGTCAGACGAACTTTGCTAAATTTACCACCTGCACATCGTGAAGATGAAAGGTGCTTGTTGGAAACTGCTGATAGAATAAGCCGAACTCGTCCGCATTAAAAATATCTTTTAATTCGTACCTTGAAAGGATTGGTAAATGAGTCTCTTTCTAACTCGCTGTCATTTCAGTTGTACAAGACTTTTCTTCTCCTGATATGGTACGATACATGACATTTCTCTTTTTCCATCAATCAAGCCAACCATCGGACGCTTTGAAATCTGTTATATCGAATTGCGTGGCAAAATCCAAAGCTTTCTCCCGGAGTATTGGACCGTTGATTGGTACATTTCGTTCATGAGCATTCATAAACCATTTATACACAGCTTTATCGATATTATCGTATTTTCCAGTGCTTAGCTTTTGTTTCTTATATTGGCCTGACTCGTATTTGCTGATTATATCATTTTTGTTTTTAATCCAGTATGATAATGTGTTTGGTGTGATACCGTACTTTTCAGCGATTGCTGTTTTTGTAGTTTCTTTTTCTTGGAGTTTTTTAAGAGCAAGATACTTTTCCTTGATGGTCAGGTTTACTTTTTTTCTTGAGCTTGAGATTGCCATTTTGAAATGGAACTGCTCTTGAAAACGTTTTCAAGTGTTTTGAAAAAAGAAGTCGCTGCATTGTGATCGAACGAACAACAATCATTGCAATGCCATAAAGAAGCTGTTGTATTGCCATTCGAACATAAGTAAATAAACAAACAGCATTGCAATTCAAAAGCATTTTCTTTTCTCCGGCAGTCAGCAATCAACATGGATCTTGTGTGGATGATAATAAATAATGAAGACCCCATTGAGATAATTCTTTTTAAAAACTTTGACACTGAGTCGACAGTTATGGGGTTTCATGTGTATCGAAACAAATGGGAACCTGTTATTGCAAAAGTTCTTAAAACAAGAATGGAGCCTACTAATGAAGTTGACAAGTACGCTGTTGCAGTTGTCGATGACAAGGAGAACAATAATGTGGATCCCTTACCTAAAGGAAGAAGTGGAAAATATGCCAAGACTATATTTTACTTTCTAAAATCAAACCCGATGAACAGTTGTTCAGTCAAAGTGACAGAAAAGGCTATCAGCAAAGGCGATGACAAAGGGATGAGAATCCCATGTCTGTTACAGTTTTCTGGAGATGAAAAGATGGTGGAATTGCTAAAAAGATTGCTTTTTGATTAGTTTTTTTTAGAAATAAAGTTATTTTTACTTTCGTTTATTTTTAAAATCCATTTTTTGGCAAAACTCTTCGAATAACTGAGAGAATTTTGGCCCACGAGGAATGAAAAACGCTGCGAATAACTGATAATTCGAATAAATGAAGTTCAAATAAGTGAGAAAGATTTATCTTAAAAGGGGTTAGAAAATCCACTGGGATTGAAAATTGCTTCGAATAACCGAAAATTTCGAATAAGTGCGGTTCGAATAACCGGGAGTCTGTTGTAGCTTTCTTTCATTTACAGCAGGTGGGCATGTGTTCATTGTAAGAATCCTGCTGTAATAAACGAATGATTCTGTATTTTGACATTTAATCATAACATCAAGTAGAAAGCTGCTTTTCTTAATAACCGTGAATTAGAAATAAAAAAAACTAGAGATGAAACCTTTGGCTCTGGTGATGTAGTTTTCTTTACGCCCTCTGTATCTGTCAGTCTCTTATACAAAATACTGAAACTTTTGTTACTTTTAAAAGCATCATTAACCTAAAATGATTAGGTAGTTTAGATTACTATTCTACCCAACCATTTATAAATATTTGCAGCATCAAATTTGTTGGAAGCGGAGCTTAGGCGTTAAAATAGAATCACGAAATTGGTAATTTGTAAAAGCACAGAGCAGAGAAGCCAGACGTTAAAAGTAAAATCTGAGTCCATTTAATTTACAGTATATGGTCAACTTATTTTTGATTTCAACAGAAAATGTATCATACAACTATTTAAACTTAAATATTTTAAAACACCTGAATTTTACAAATCAGTTTAATAGTGACATTTTTTGTGTTTCAATTAAATTGATGAATTGTGATGGTCGCAAGAAAACTAAAGTATTTTGTTAGAGTTATAAAACTGAAGCAAGGTCAATGAATTCTTCTGAAGTTTTTTAGGTCCTGTTGCTTGTCTTTTTTTATTATATTTTCCTTCTTTATCCTTGTGGATTTTAGAGTGACTTTCATGTTCTTGTACCTCAACATTCTCCTGCTTCTTTGATTGGGTCTTAGCCTTTGTTTGTCAGTCTTGCTGTGCGGCTCTCTTTACTTTTTGGCTTTCCTTTTTTTCTATTTTTCTTCAACGTTTTATTGTCATTAAAAATTGGGTAGAAGAAAATAAATGGAACGTATGCTTTTATAAAGCTACTTCTATTTGAAAACACTATGTTAAAAATACTCTATTGGTTTTCTGTTTAAGAAAGGTACTGCAATTTACAAGAAGAAAGGCTTTTTATGTGACTTGAACTTGGCATTGATAAAGAATCTTAATTTTGAGTGTAACATATTAATAAAATACAATACTAGCACTATAAAAATGGTTTACAAGAATGTCAGTTTTAATTATCAGCCATACCAAAAACCCCTTATGGTCTTCAAACCAAACATTGTCTAAGAAATTTGGTATAAGCAAGAAATTCTATAAGAATCAAGGAATGTGCAAAGGGGGATATGTTAAGGGTATGGTACGCCTTCTTTCTAATTACTAAAATGTGTTCAAAGTTTTGGCTATGCAAAAGTAAAACAATTGTTTTTCTTTTCTTAACTTTTCTGTTACCCCTTTCATGAAGTTTCTGATTTTGTTTTGGTGTGTTCGTGTTTCACTTTAAACACTTTCCGAATTTTTAAGAACATATCTATTACATATATGCTTTTCTTGTTTAAAAATTGGCTTTAGGATTTGACTCTTCGATTCCAAAAAAAGCTGTGCTTGATACCTAATCTTTGCTAGAGAAATATTACATAATTCATACTGGTCCCAGGCTCATTGAAGGATGTACGTTGGTGATAAGTTTAAAAGCACTAATATAATAGAGATCTTGCTTCTCGTCTCAATAGTCAAGTTTGTGTGTTGGTCTACCATTAGCAGTTGGTATTCTCTCTTCTAGTCTTCAGAAAACCCTTCTTTAAGTTTGGTTCTATCTTTAGAATCCTTTGTTTTTTAATCTCTGCAAAAGAATTGCCAAGATAATTGTAGTTACGAAAAACACACCAAGTAAGCAGCCAAGGACTCCATAGATTACTTCTGCCTCTGTGAAAAAGAGAGAAAAATAGTGAAGTAAAAGAGGATGATATGTTAACATATTAAAGTGATTAAGTTAATCAATAGAGAAATTTCATGCAGGACCAAGTCATCAGTAAGTTTTTTAGATGACCTATTAACATTACACAAGTGAAATTCATGCAGAACATGTGTCTTTTGTTGATGGTTCGCACGAATTAAGATGATTCCAATGGTGACCTAGTGAATATAATTAAGGAACGGATCTAAACGTTAATGGATGAGTCTGATGATGCATACCCTATAATTCTGGAAGTTTAAAAGACGTTTATTAAGGTGTGGCATGCTGGCTTGTTTCAAAAGGTTTTTTGTTATGGTATTGGCGGAAAAGTTCTTGATGTCATTCAGGTTTTTTTTCTCTCAGATCATTTAATCGTGTGAAACTCTATGGGATTATATCTGATGAATATTCCATTTATGCTTGCGTTTGTTTATTGTTCTTTTCTTGGTCCAACTCTTTCCCTTTTTTACACTGATGATCTTTCTGGTAACTTGCCTTAGTTTATCAGCATCTATGCTGATGACACTACCCTGTACTCTGGTATTAAAAATAAAACAAGTTATCAAATACAAGTCAAATATGGCTTTTTTTTATCTTTACTCTGTTGGTAAGTTTGCCTCCAAATGTGTTGGCTTTTGTATCGTATTTAAGAGTACCTATTTCTAGAAGCAATTTGTACCTCTATAATTTCTCAATCCGTTCTTTTATTAGAGCATTGTTGTCCCATCTGGACAAGTGTTCTCTCTTCTCATTTTGATGTTCTTTATTGATCGAGTTCTGAAACATGTTTGTCAATTGATTGGTCTTAACCTTGCTGCTATGTTAAAATCTTTTCCTCGTTAATAAAATGTGGCTTGTCTTAGTCTTTTCTATAAGCATTATCACAAGAAATGGTCGGATGGACTTTCCTATCTGGTACAAGCTTAGTTTGCTGGGTCTCTCGCAATTGGAATTCTTTGTTGAATTTTAGAAAAATACTTGGTAAAATTTTGGTAAAATTTAATGAATCTACCAGTATTTTTTAACACCTTGAAATAAATGTAATTGCTCACTAATTTACTATTTAGTATACAAAAATAAAAATATTATAATGCAGTAATACAAACATACGTGAATGTAGATATTTGAAATATATTATTTTTGATGGATATTGCCACTGTTAACATTCTACCTAGAAATTGTACTTTCTCAAACATAAAGAAAATAACTTTCTCATCTTTCTTGCTTTTTATTCATACTTTTACTTGCATGTTAAGCTTTCCATCAGACTAGTGCATCCTAAGCGTTATATCAAAGTTATCAAATTAGAATTTAAAAACTGTTTATGAAATTTTACGATATATTGCATATAATGAATTCGGTCTGTTTACTTTGGGTAGAAGAGACCTATGACTTTGCATAATCTGAAAGATATATTAACATATTTTGAAAAATCAGTTGACTTTCCCTTGACTTTTTCCTGAGTGAAAATGACTCTGATATGCAAGAGCATTTCACATAATTTATGACACATAGGTGGAAAATTCATCTTTATAAATTTCACCTCGAGTCTGTGGAGATTTCTTTCATTATTTAGGCCATGGAGTTAGAAATCAAGATAAATCATACAGATTAAACTCACAAATGCACAGATATATATATACATGCACTACGTAACAAAAAAGAAAACATTTTTGTTCCAAAGACTAAACCTGTTTTTCTATGTTAGTTGTGATGCAAAAGTGGCAGAAAACATATTTTTTCTTCTGAAAGATCGTTTTTAGAGAAATAGTGGACTACTTACGTAATCACTTAGAAGCGCCATCTTTTATCATAATACTCCATACTATTGTTAGTGCAACACGTATGATGGAATCGTTCCTTGTTACAGAAAATTGCAGTCCAACGCATAAATAAATGTGACATTGTTTAATCACTGTTGTAAACTGATAAATGACATCATTTGTTTCCTGTTTGAACAATATTCACCGAGATAAGAACTAAAAATGACGTTGAGTCTTTGTTAATACCATAAGCGTGTCCAACTACTACGTCATTATATCTCACCGAACGAATAGCATGTTTATTGAATTTGAACTTAATAATATATTCAACGCAGTATTATCAATTCATGCCAATTAATTTTAGAATCCAATCGCAGGAACAAGCCAACTCTTTGTCACAGTGCCGTAAGTCATGGCGTCGCGTGGTTGCAAATATTCTCCTGATTTTTTTTGTTGCATATGTGGAGTTTTTATACGCATCAGGGGAAATAAATTCCCCTTGAAGTCTGCAAACCGAGTAAGATTAGCATTCAAACCTTATTTTGGAATTGATGTCGGAGATCAGGACAGAAATTGGCCACCAGACTTCTACTGTGAGAACTGCAAGAAGACACTTGAAGGTTAGTTTAGCTATTGGCAATCCTAAAAAGCTGCATTAGAATTTTCACTACAATAGTTAAAATTGAAAGTGGTGTAGCATCGGCTATGGACTAGTGTTAAAGCTACCTGCATCTACAAATTTCATTCATTGTTAACAATGTCAAAGCTGTTATATTTAGCCTGCTATTGCAAGGGTTACCTTGGCTCCTGCCCCTGGTCCTCAAATGTAAAGTGTCTTTAAATTTGATTAGCAGGACAACATCTGATTTTAAGAATAAGGTTATGGACATCTAATTTTAAGAATAAGGTAATAGATTTCCAAACGTCTTACATTGTTCTTTTTCTGCTTTAGGTTGGTAGAGAGGAGAGAAGCGATCAATGAAATTTGGATTTGGAGTACCTCGAATTTGGAGAGAGCCAACAAGTGACCACGACGACTGCTACTTTTGCATGGTTGATCCAACAGTGCGTCGCGCTGGCAAGAAATATAGCAAAATCAACTATCCGGACATTGCCAGCTCTATTGCACCAGTACCTCACTCAGCAGACCTGCCGGTGCCTGAGCCGTCATCCCTTTATGACCAGTTCCCCCTCTCAGACAGCACTAATGCCTCCGACGAAACTTTTACAGAACAGGATAGTGAAGGCAGAAAACCGTATTTTCCTAATCAAAAAGATCTAAATGACTTGATTCTAGACCTTGGTCTAACGAAGTCGAATGGAGAGCTATTAACATCACACTTGAAGCAATGGGACCTGCTGGACAAAGACGTCACTGTATCTACTCAACGTAAGCGACATCACACGTTTTCTACATTTTTCAAAGTCAAAGACGGCCTCTGTTTCTGCAATGACATACGTGGTTTGTTCAAAGAAATAGGAATTCCCTGTATTTCCGGAGAGTGGCGACTTTTCATTGACAGTTCATCGAACAGCTTAAAGGCAGTACTTCTTCATAATAGAAATATATACCCTTCCATTTCCGTGCCGCATGCTGTAAACATGAAAGAAGACTATGGTAATGTTAAAATGGTCCTTGACAGGATTAATTACATAGACTACTCTTGGTGTGTCATTGGAGATTTTAAAATGATTGGCTTTCTGATGGGGCTCCAAGGTGAATTTACGAAGTACCCTTGCTATCTCTGCCACTGGGACAGTAGGAAAATCATTATCACAAGCGGCATTGGGACGTTCGAAGGGAATTTGATATCGGGTTGATGAATGTTAAACAGGAGCGTTTAATTGAACCATCAAAAATTCTCATGCCTCCACTGCATATCAAGTTGAGGCTAATTAAACAGTTCGTCAAGGCCCTGAATCAAGAGTCTGGGGCTTTTCGCTTTTTGAGTTCCTTTTCCCCCCGCCTTTCTGCAGCTAAAATCTGTGCGGGTATTTTTAATGGGCCCCAGATAAAACAGATTGTAGATTGTGAACAGTTCGAGTAGCTTCTCGATTCCAAGGAAAAGGCAGCTTGGCAGAGCTTCAAAGCTGTTGTTAAAGACTTTTTGGGAAACAACAAGGCTGCAAACTACAAGGACATAGTTGAGCTTCTAATTAAGAACTATAGGGAGATGGGCTATAGAATGTCATTAAAACTCCATGTTCTGCATTCTCACATTGATCAGTTCGAACAAAACATGGGTGCCTATTCTGAAGAGTAAGGAGAACGTTTTCATCAGGACTTATCAGAATTTGAGAAACGATATAGTGGGCAGTATACTGAGAACTTCATGGGTGACTATGTATGGAATTTAATACGTGAAAGTGACTTTCAACACAGAAGGAAATCTCGTAAGACAAGTCATTTTAAATGAAATTTGTTTCTTGGAAATTTATATGAAGCATCCACAAACTAGCTTCGTATTTATTTATCTTCCATCTGTTATTTTGTCACAAATAGTTCAGCAATCTTTTCTACTAGTGTTTTCCAATTTGTTATATCAACTTAACTGCAGAGTCTTAGCTTCAATCGATGCTCTCAGTGACAAGCAGCTATAGGACTTACTTGAGGAATGTCTGCGAAATTTCACTTTTTCAGTTTTTGCAAACTAAAACTTGTCTTTTTGCATTTTTAAAAGTTCCATGAAATTAACCACTCATGTTTGATGGTATGTTTATAAGTAACAGCATGCATTATTTTAGTGCTCATGTTGTTCAATTAGCTCGAACTGTTTGTATGCTGTTGTCAGAGAAAATTTCAGTAAATTTCGTTTTTTTCTATTTTTTCACTGTTCTCTTGATCGTAAAAATCCACAAAGCATGCTGTTTTTTTTATAAAATTTGCTCCACATTGTTGCTGAGTAAATTGTTGCATATCACAGTTTCAATCAATTTGTTAACATATTCTTAGAGTTCAAAGAAAAGGTTTTAGATATGAAAAATTGAAAAGTTGTTTCAGTTTTTTTCAAAAATCCCAAAAATTGAAGAATCGTGATATTTTTTTGAAAACGATCTTTTTATTAAACAATCAAGATTTTCGGGGTTTTTTTAGCATGGAGAATCAGGAAATGACACTTAGAAGCCTGGAACAAAAATGTTGTTACACAGTGTGTGTATATATATATATATATATCATCATCATAATAATAATAATACTGTTTCTGCCGGTTCAGTAGTCTAGTGACATTCTGAGTCAGCAATCAGTCCTTCTTGATATGCATTTCACGAGACCTTGTCTTTGGCCAAGTATCTTAGGCGGTTCAGGTCTTTGGATGTGTGTAGGGTCCCGAGGCCAGCTCGTTTGATATCTGCACGGATTATTTTCAGTAGGTCTGAGCAGTGTCTGCCACGCCTAGCCTGGTACTTTTTGCTTCCATCAATTGCAAACTCCAGAGCTTGTAGTGCCGGTGTCTGTCTGTCCATACGGAGGATGTGACCTAGCATGGACCAGCGTTGTCGGATTATCCTCTTGGAGAGTGGCTCACATTTGCAGGTCTTGTACAGTGCCTTGTTGAAGATGAGGTTGTGTGGCCATCTATGTCCTGTGATGGTACGGAGGTGTTTGCGGTGGCACACATCCAGTTTCTTCGCATTTTCCGACGTTGTGGCCCAGCTGCTGTAGTTGTATAGCATGATGGAGGTGCAGTATGCTTCATATAGTGCTGGCGTTTGTTTTGCACTGGAATTTTTGACCGACTCTAGATCTTCCGGTAGGATTAAAAGACGATGTTTCCTAGGGTGCTGCGAGATTTGATGTCTTCCTCACTACTTCGTTGCGGTTGTGTGATTGTTGAATATTTCTTCATTGGAGGAGTTTTCAGATAGCCTCTTACTGACGGGTTTTAGGATTTCTTTAATAATGGTGGGTATGTGGTTTGAAGAAGTGTTAATGTAGAGAAGTTGGTCATTTTCTTTCTTGTATGGGCGGTGTGTGGACGTTGTAAGATTGAAGGTGATGTCAAGGAAGTCTACTTGTTTTAGGTTCGTCTTTATGTCAATTTAAAATCCTATGTTCCTGAAAATTTTTATAATGCCTTTTCTTGTTTTGTCTCTTTGCATACTGTTTGTATCTCGGACAATGATTAGTCCGTTGTCTCTGTACAATCCACTGTCTTCCTTCCAAATTCTTTCACCTAGTTTGGACAGTATAGAAATGCCAATAAGTTCGCATATCCGCCGCTATCTACCTACCTACATATCTATCTATCTATCTATCTATCTATCTATCTATCAATCAATCTATCTATCTATCTATCTATCTATACATCTATCCATCTATCCATCTATCTATCTATCTATAGTGAAAAAGATAAAGATAAATATAGAGACATTGACAGATATAGATATAGATATAGATATAGAGGTAGAAAAAAGAGATAGAGGTAGAGAGAGAGAGAGAGAGAGAGAGAGAGAGAGAGAAAGAAAGAAAGAGATGGAGATCTCTATTTCTATCTTTTTCTCTCCTTTCTAGTGTTACTGTTGAGCCAACAGGAAAATTTTCCCCAAACTTTTTCCGAAATCCAAGGATATGATATGTGGATAAGTGATGGAAGTGAAGCTTCATGCAAGAAGATAAGAAAATTAAGGGGCAGTTGCAGAAAGCACAGAAATGAAGAGAATTGTCTTGCATAGAGAAATGCAGCAATAGCGTCACATGAGTCCATTCAAAATGCCCAAAATATGAACCCTGAATGAATGTGTGAGGGACGGATGTGTAAGCAGGCAGAAGAAGCAGCTGGGCTTAAAAAAACATGTAAGATATTCTCTATAGTCAGGAAAATATCTGGAAAACTCAACATCAACTCCGTCAACTTGGTTAAAAAAACGAATAAGGAGCCTACAAGTGACAAAAATGAATTGATTACTGAATGGGCGTCATATTTCAAAGATCTATTCCACACCTTTTCAGCATACCAAACAATGGAACATCTTTAGGGAAAATTCCTCTAGCAGATAATAATTTCGAAATCAATAGAAATGTCTTCAAAGTAAATGAGCTATTAAAAGTGATAATGACTATGAAGTCAAATAAATCCCTTGGAATTGACTCCGTAACAGAAAATGCATTGAAATATGATGGGGATGATCTACACTCTGTGGTCTTGTCTATATGTAATTCCATGTTGAGNCCTCTAGCAGATAATAATTTCGAAATCAATAGAAATGTCTTCAAAGTAAATGAGCTATTAAAAGTGATAATGACTATGAAGTCAAATAAATCCCTTGGAATTGACTCCGTAACAGAAAATGCATTGAAATATGATGGGGATGATCTACACTCTGTGGTCTTGTCTATATGTAATTCCATGTTGAGTAGTCAAGAATTCCCTCGTCAATGGAAAGAAAACATCAAAGTACTTCTTCTACAAAAAACGTCAGTCAATGAATGACTTTAGAGGAATTTCTCAATGTGAGTTGTCAGTAAAACCTATGACAGAATGATAATTGAATATGTGATCCTATCGACGAAGCACTAAGACCATTTCAAGCGGAATTTAGAGAGTCCGAAAGTTGCGCTGAACAAATATACGTTCTAAGAAGGATTTTTGAAGCATATCATCTCAGACAGCCTCGTTTCATAGCCACATTCATATACTTCAGGAAGGCTTTTTGGACTCTGTTGATAGAGAAATTGTGAAAAATACTGCAAAATAATGTAAGACTCTAAAATATTGTGAACGCCATCGCCATAATCTACAGAGACAGTAAGAGCAGAGTTCGACTTGGAGACATGCTAATTGAAGCATTTCATGTCCACATGGTCGTCCTCCAAGGCGACACCCTTGCATCATTCCTGTTTTAACTACCTTGTGTTAAGTTTTAAGACAGGCCAATCCTTTAAATAGACTGCAGATAGAACTAAAAACCATATTAACTGGTTTTGAAATTTTGAGGACGATATTGTTGGACTGGATTCATATGAGACAAAAGCTGAACATCACTTTGTAGATATTGAAGAAGCTGGCTAAACGATTGGATTAAACATCAACAGAGAGAAAACCAAGATCTTTCTTGTTAATTATGTACAAAATAATCGTGTTCCATCCACACTTGCAATTTTTAAAATTGAGGAAGAATTTAAGCAGCTTGAAGCCAACATAGCCTCCTCATACAAAGACTTTAAACAGAGATGCAGTATCGCTTGGTGCTAATCCTGGAAACTGAATAAAATCTGTAGGTATACACACAGATATCAAGCAAACTAAAAGTAAGTTTTTTAACTCTTTTATTCTCTCAAAATTTCTTTATGGTGCAGAGAAGTTCAACAATGAATTACACTCCTTTGCAACGAGCTGTCGTAGAGGAATGCTTAATGTAAAATGCACAGATAAAGTGCGAAATCGACAAATCCTAAGTGAGGTAAAACGAAGAGACCGTTCTCAAACAGACATTGGAAGACAATTACGAAGTTTAGGACATTGGCTAAGAAGACCTACCAACTTAATCATCAACAAGTATGCTCTCTACACCACTTTCCAAGGACGAAACAAAAGAGATAGGCCACGCATCATATATGTCAAGTAAATTTAAGAAATTACTGGAATGGGTGTCAACCGTACCTTTGTGACGTAAAGGAACCAACAGAAAGGTTTTGGAGGAAGCAGTAGTCCTTTGGTTTGATACACAAGCCCCCGATTGGGTAGAGCAAGGTAAGGTAACGTCAAAAGCGCTTTTATGGATTACTTAATATTGTGCACTTTGGTATTGTATGATAGTAATATACCATAAAATGGCACGGTTTGGCATTGTATAAGCTTACCTGGTTCACCCTCTGGTGTAGTTTGCTTTGTTGGCTCTGGTTCTGGTAAAACTGAACTGCTTAGAATCGCAGACGATAAAGATCCATTGGCCAGACCTGCAATGTAAAAATACGTTTAAAACTATAACCTAATTTATGACATAAATACAAAGATTGAAAATATTTTGCATGTGTTCTATGTATTATGCTTGGTTATGGTATGATCTAAATGAAAGAATAAGTATTTGTGAGGCCATAAAAAGTTTTTTGTCTGTTGATGTTAATTTTAGGTAAGCGTAAAGTGTAGCTTTTGGGGTATGCGGTCCAACTTCAAGTTGACCCTCAGGGAATGAACAACCTTGCCCTGCATAGTCCCCGGGTCGCCCTTTGGTAAGGTGAACTACCCAGTTAGCCACCCCTCCCTGGGTAACGGAACCTTTCTTCTGTCAGCCCGTCCTACCTGAGTGGAGGCGGAGCATTCCTGGGCGTATGAATCTCATTGAATGAGGTCACCTGCCAGCGATGGCAATTTACTACCTTGTGAACAGGTCCTCTGACCAAAGGCTAGGCACACCGCCGACAACTGGGGTTGGCGTCAGGAAGGGCTTTCGACTGTAGAAAACTGCCAAATATTTTCATTTTCATGAGCAATGGCAAATAATAGAAATCTCATACCGGATCGGTCGCGGCCCGGGTCAACAACGACCGCCTTTACCTTGGGGACACAGCGAGGTAATGGAAACTATGCTACCGGTCAACCAAGAGGAAGAATGAGAGGAGGAAAGAGAATCACAAAGAGACGAGCCAAGAGAAAGGACCAAAGAAAGGAGATGAACATCAAAATGGGATTAAATGTCAGCAGTCTAACAGGAAGAGCCCGAGAAGTGGCAGATATGATGGAATGAAGAAAGATAAAGGTGTTGTGCGTACAGGCGACTAAATGAAAAGGTTCCAAGGCTAGGCCAATTTGAGGAGGTTACCAAGTGTACTACAATGGTTCCCGTACAGTACGAAACGGAGTTGACATCATCTTGGGAGAGAGTCTGGTACCGGGAGGAGTAGCAGTGGAGAGGATATCAGACAAGCTGATGTGCATGAGGCTGGAAGTAAGCGGCGAGATGTTTTGTGTGGTGAGCGCGTATGCTCTACAGGTGGGTTGCGAGGGAAAAAAGGTAGTAGAAAACGAGAAAGGCAAGCTACTGTGGGACTTTAATGTGCAAATTGATAAGATCATTGAGGCGGGTCGACCAGATAAAATCTGGATCGACAAAGAGCTGGAACACACCTGGATCGTCGATATAGCTGTGCCGGGAGATGTAAAGGTACACGAGAAGTAGAGAGAGAAGAGACAGAAGTATCAGAAGTTAGCGGAAGGAATCCGGAAAATGTGGTGGACATCAGCCAATGTGGTGCTAATAGTGATTGGTCCACTTGGGGCCATCGAGAAACTGGAAAGGCACGCAAAAATGATCAAGCTGGAAATGGGAGGTGTAGAAAAACGTCAGAGGGTGGCGCTACTGGGCACGTCCCATATACTACCCAAGACACTCAACATCTCAGAATAGAGTCTATTCGGATGTTGAAGTGATTACCAGTCAATTTCACCAGATTGTGATATATCCATCAATAATAATAATAATAATAAACAAAGTTCATGTCCAGCATGACGATTATCGTAAAGCTTTTGACAGTGTTCCGCATGATTCGATTATTAAAAGCCTAGAAATGTACACGATCTCACCAATAATTACAAAATTTTTAAAGAAAAGTATGTCAAAGTGGAACACCTCTCTTTTCCTCACCCACGACGCTGGGACTACTACATCTAACCCTATTAAAATTAAACGTGGAATCTTCCAAGGAGACTCTCTTTCCCCGATTCTCTTCTGCATATCGCTTTTTCCCTTGTCCAGCGAACGTAATAACGCCAACTGTGGTTACACTATCTATGACAAGCAGATTAACCACCTCTTCTT